>VYZW01049892.1:6487-58115 GCA_013401315.1 Balaeniceps rex
GACGTGGGCGCCCGGGCTCCGCGGGCGCGGAGCGACCCCGCGCTGCCCCGGGGCTCTGCGGCGGGTCCGGCGCCGCAGGGCGAAGAGCTAGCCCGGCCCCGCAGCGCGAAGCCCGGGCGGCGGCAGATTCCGTGCCTGCATCGCCTTTTAAACTTTCTCCCCGAGTCCCCCGGCGCAGGAGGTTTCACCTCCGGCGTTTCTCACCTGCAGGCAGCGCCGGCCAAGCGCTCCCTGCCTGTCACCAGCCCGCTTTGGGCTGCCCGCCCCGCTCCTGCCCGCGGGGGTGCGCCGGGCAGGTGCGGTTCCCACCCGTCGCCGTTGCGAGGGGCGGGTGTGCTCATGGAGCAGCGGTAACTTCGTTTCGTGGGTAGTTTAAGTCTGCTTTCCTCTGTGCGCGTCAAATCGCTGGTGTTCGGGGATCCGCAGTCCTGCGGGGCACGGGGGGACGTGGCGATGGGTGCAGAAATGCAGGGACGGCGGCGATTTCCTCGTTTCGTATCTTTGCTCTGCCCTTGGATCTTGGCAGGAGCACGGTAAGGCTCCAGTTCAGCGAAGCTGCAGTAATCACCCTCTTACACATGATTTACCTGCAATTAAATTTTTGTTCGGCACGTTTCTGCTGTCCTACGCTCTGCCCTTTGCAGACACGTACGTTATGACTGTGTGTTTCCCCAGCTGCAGACTCCCACCTACTACTAAAGGATAATGTTGTACCCAAGAAGTAAGATGGAAGCAGCACAAGGTGAGCTCAGGGACAGTAAAGTGACCCCTGGAACACCTGTAAAGGGGATCTCTCTCCTCCTTTCCAACTTGTCCCTGCAAGGTGTCAGAGAGAGCATGCTACGGCGCAATCTCTTTCCGCTCCTTTCTATCTAGAGGGGCTGCACCCCTTCCCTTGTGCCCCATCTCTCAGGTGGTGACCAGTGCGCTGAATCCACGTTGAATCTAGCTTAATTCAGCTGAGAAACAGTTTTGTGCTGTTTTTCCAGGGTGCACTCGCATACGTGTGTGCACCATCTGCTACCATCGCTATTTCATAGCTGCAGAGCTTTGTTCGAGGATAGAGCACAAGCGTGGTGGGACACACCGCTGTGTTACTCTGCCTGTGCCTCTGAACGTGCCTGTTTTCTGTAATTTACTTTCCATGATAATGCAAGCATTAGCCTTAGTGCCTTGTCCGTATCCTAATTTGGATGATATATTTTTGCAGTTTCACTGGAATCAGTATTCATCATTCCTGCTCTTGAACTGTGAGACAGTTTTGTAGCAAGTTACTCAATAGTTGCTAAATTTTATGGGGGGTGGCTACACATTAATTGCAGCTGAAAAGAAGAAAGAGCCTAACGTGCTGCTCACTTTGTTTACCCAGCTGCCTTTATAATTGTTTTATATGTTTCTGAAGAAAAATCATGGGCTGTATGCCATCCATGTACAGTTATTTCATATTCCAATTTTGTGTCCAATCTAATTTAAATGACATTGCATTATATTATGGAGGAGCTGGTAACTGCCTCTGTATTTAGGCTGCCAAATACTTTGTATTATTACAAAGAATTATTTTACTCCCCCCCCCCCCCCCGATAAATTCTCAGGCCAGTGGCATTAGCTGCAGGATGTTGGTATTTGGCAGAGAAAATGGCCCGAAGCTATAGATCTGACTTGTCTGTGTAGAGAGGATCCTTCACTCTCATTCTTCCAGTTTTTGCTGAGCTGTATCTTGTCAAAAATGACTATTTCCCTTTCTCCAGGGAGAGAAAAGCTTTCTTTTATTTTTTTTTCCAGAAAAAAAATGTATTCCGTATTAAAATAATACTTGAACTGAGGAGTGTGTAGCAAAATCAAGTAGCCAAAAGTGAGGTAGCACCAGATTTTTATACTCCAGACAGCTTGAGCTTGTAATGCAAGGAATTAACACTTAATTCATTGGGAGTTTGATGTGTTGAGTGATGAGCCACTCGGATCAGGAATGGCAGGTGTGCTTGGAATCCAGCAGCATCTCTCCCCTTCTTGTTTAAAGGGTATCATGAGTCAAGGGCTTCTCTGGCTGCTTTTCCTTCATGGGGTCAGGGCCAGAAAATGTGTCAGCTGAGAGAGCAGAAAAGCAGCTCCAGTGTTCTGGTTCTTTCCGATTTCTTTGGCAATTGCAGGCCCAATTTTGACAGGATATAAAGAATTGACATCCCACAAACTTTGCACGATAATGAATTCCTGCCTCTGCTTTGCATATGCTGAGGACAGTGGTGAGGATGGTGGTGATAGAAGATATAAAAGCTGTGAGGGAAGATGGCTTCAGGCTCCAGAAAGTTACCTACTTGCCCTTGGCTGCAAGAACAGTACTTTTACGTTGCCTTAACAACTGCAGAAAAGATTGAAGTCGCTGATGTTACTGGGATGAGAGAAATGGAGAGAAAGAGGCAGAAGTTAAGTACTTTTTATTCACAGTTTTACCCACTAACTGGATGTATGAACAAAAGAGATATTCAAAAAAATTTTTTTAAAAAGCGCCTTATAATGGACATTTACCTTTCATGGAACGCTTAAAATATTGGTGCTTCTCTTCAGTAGCTTTAAAGCTGTGTTGAGCACTGGAGATGAGGTAGAAGAGAGTTTGTATTTGTGGAGTTTTGAAATCTCTCTCCTACATGCCATTCTTTCCATTTTCTTCTCATCCAATAAAGTTTTAATTCTTGTTTATATCCTTGTTTGTTGTCATGGAAATATCGGAAGGCTTTGAGTATAGAATGATTATGGGTTTATTGTGGAGAGATGACGAAACTGGAAAACAGACTTCAAGGAGAGATCTCCCATTTCAAAATGATGCAGCTCCAACAATTCGCAGAAAAGCGAGTGCAGTTTTTTGATTATATCCAGGGGCAGAAGATGCTTTGACTTTTATTGTAAATGTATGTCAAGAACAGAAGGTAGCAGCTGGTGTGTGCTTTCAAAGGTTACAGTTTAGCAGCTATCAGCAGTGAGCATCACTGACGAAATAGCGGTAACCCAACTTAATAACGTAAAACCCAGAACGTGCTCAAATGTCTTTACAGTTGTTTATATGGCAGTAAGCGTCTGCAAGCAGACTTCGAAACAGTGCTAGTTCATTAATCAGCAAAGCTGTGCTCTAACGCCACCAACTCAGAGGCCATCCGTTTTAGACTTGGCTTTTTGCCATGCTTCAGCTCACTGTGCCGCTTGGTCACACCCGGGGCATCAACGTCCCTCTTCGTTCGACTTGTTCACCAAGTGGAGAGAGAACATGGTTCATCGGTCACAGGTATGTTTACTCTGGGTTGAAAGTACAGAGTGTTTATTAAATGATTTCTAGCATGAGAGTAGTAGTAGATGTATCCTGCATTTTCTGAATATCATTGGACGCTCTTTCTAAAGATCTGCAGGTTTTGACTGAAAGCTGTCCTGGCTTTGGATGGAGATGTTCACCTGACTTACATGTGTTTATTAATATCCATTATGATTTGAGTGCTGTTAGTGCCAGAACATGCGGGATGGGATTGCATAGTTAATTATTCCCGGTCATACTTTCTTGTTGATACTTCTCTCTCATGTTAAATGGGGAGTGATAACTTGGCTCAATTCACCAGCAAATCTGCAGTTAATCCACTTTGTCTTCACCCAGTAGTTATACGGGCTAAATACCCATGACTCAATACAAACTGAGATTAATATGAACTTGGGAATTCACAATCAGACAAAATCAAAAGTATCATGAGGAGGAATTTGTGCCTTGGATTCTATTGTGTTTAAATTCCTGGTTTCTGAAAGGCACTTTGAACAACTTTGGATTCTCTCATGTTTGCTAATGCTGTGAGTGTTACATACGTGATGTGTTCCGTGCAAAAGTATTGTGTGCATCAGAGACAAGGAGTGTGATTTCTATTAACTCTGGTAGAACAGCCTGTAATAATGGGAAGCTGCTTAAACCGACAGGCTTCTGCCATAAGCTGCAGCCCTGGCTCACCGACCACAAGCAGTTTGACAGCATTTCTGTCATGACCCAGTGTCCCAACTCGATGTCACCTCTCAAACTTTCAGAAGAAATTAATGGAAATGCCTATATAGGTTCGGATTATTAATGTCTCGGGAAAAGGCATGGTATTACAAAGCAGCAGTGATGTGGTGGTCAGGCAGTTAAGTGTGGTACCCTGGCAATCAGAGAAAAATTAATGATTTTTAACATGTGGCAGTGTGCAATTTCAGTCTGTTAATACAAGGTTATGGAGAACCAAATTTTGGATGATTCCAGTGAAAATTGCTATAAACGTCCATGTAACTCTACATGGAAAAAACCCAACCTGTGAAAATTGGATCAGACCCAATGACATCCTAATCTATCTTCCATTTCTGCTACTGAATGGTACAAGGTGCCTTGGAGGGATGAATGAGATCTTGTCTTGGTGTGCTTATTTATGTTATATTGATCATTACAGTCAGTCTTTTCTTAGACCCTCATATTTAGATGTAATCTGAAACCTAAAATTATGACTCTTCAAATCTCAGTGTCTGAATCAGGCTTTTTAACTGTTTGCATGGAGTACAACAAATGCACCCCTGATCCTGCTCGGGCAGTGAATGCTGCTGCAATACAAACAATAATAATTACACTTACTAAGGCAAAGAGGCAAAAAATAGAAGCCCGTTTCTATGAAATAATGAAAGGTACAATAAAAGCCAGTTAGCTGGCATGTCCTCTTTCCCATGGAAACATGAGAAAAGAGAGAACCCTCTGCTGAAATAAAAGCAGTCTCTACGAAAGGAATAATTTCTTTTTAAAACCTGGGGGTATCGCCAATGCAGTTTGGGGTTGCGGTCGCGGGGGCTGCTCCCCCCCATTGATGGCGTACTGGTTCCAGTGGGGCTCGGTGTGGATGGGGAGAGCTGCACACACAGACCTACTCGTCTGCTTATCTATTCCGAATAAAGCCTAACAAACACAAACGCTGGGCTAAATGTATTTAGATTATGAGTCCATTAGGGAGGCAAGCATCCTTTTGTTAATCACGTAGCTGTGCAGCGCGTAAAACAGCGATGTGGGGGTCTGCCAGAGCCCAGTACAGTGAGAATGAGGTAATATTGGGAACTGCTAAGAGAAGGCGATGTCAAAAGGAGACACACAGAGAAATAGCCCTTGGGGGTGGCTAAGGTGGGGGCAATGTTCCTGGGGGTTTGTCCCCCAGGAGCAATGGGCTTGCCTGCTGCGGCACGTTGCTGCTGCTCCAGCCGCAGCCCTTCTCTACACGCTCAGGACAAAACCACCCCCTCTCCCATCTCAGGGCTGATGCTTTTGTGTCTTGTTGAGTTTCCGGGGTTTGCTTGGGTTCCGTACAATTTTTTGGTTGGGGCAAATTTTAGAAGTGGACCAAACAATATCCCATGTTTGGTTTTGGGGCAGGGAGCGCATTTGTTGTCAACATTAGGGGATCTCCAGTTTACTGCTGCATTATAGCATCTGTGTAAATGGTCCTTGTCCCTCTGAATTCAATCTATCTTCTACTGTAGTTTGGTAGTGGGTAAGGATCAGATGTTTTCCTACTAAATAGATTTCCCGGTGCTTAAATAATTGCCAAAGCCTAGAAACATGAGAAGAACCTCAAGGGAAGCACTCAGCGTTTTGTAGTCTCTGGTCGTGAGATCGTTTTCAGTGATTTCTTCAGTGTACTGCTCCCAGATGCTGTTCACCAACTAGGGTCTGGAAGCCAGTTATATGGCATTACACAATGTGGCATCGCTCAGTGGTTTGCATTATGTCCCTTGCATTGCCACCGTTTGTGGCATTTAATGGATTATAACTGATACCAACCAACATAAGAGAAATTATTTCAGACAGGGTTGTTGTTATGGAAGCCATAGGATGACACCACTAATCACTGCAAGACTAAATAACTATTTACTAAAAACGTTTTATATAAAATGCATTTAGAAAAATTACAATATTTACACGTTACCGCAACCTATATCCACAAATAAAAATTTACTACATTTGCCATTCAACATAAAGTGAGATGAAAAGTATGATTCAGGGTGCATATGTACAAACAGAAGTTGCTCTATCTTTCCATTCATCTTCAAATGTGTTCTGTCTGATATTGCTTGATAATCTCCCCCCAAGATAATATCTGGCAAGCATGCCTTTGGATTATTCAGAAATAAAATATGATTATTTGGTGTGATCCCTGTTTGATACGCTCTGCATGAAGAGACCAAGAATATGTACATTTAGATAAAAAAGGAAGGTAATGCCAGGGAGCATTCCCCAAGCGACAGCAGGCATGGCGTTATATATGGAGAGCTGAGGAGAGAACATGGAGCAAAAAAAAATCTGTGTGTAACAGACAGTTTGTCTTAGCATCAGCTGCAAGTTTGTGGAGTCCCCCACGGTTTCCTTCCAGTCCTTTCTAGCAGCCACAACTCCTACATTACACAAATCGGTTCTTGGCCATAGGGAGGGTTTCTGACTCTAAGCTGCCACCAGTAAATCTGAAAGACTTTTTCACAGTTCAAATAAACTTTCTTTCAAATAAGCTCCTAAAATAACATTTCTAAAAAAAAAAAACCAAAAACTTTCTAATATAATAAATTGCTAAACCCCCACCCTCAAACCTGATAACATGGGTCAATCCTGTGCTGAGATTGAAAAGCCGGGTCCATTTGCAAGGCGAACCTACAAAAGTCTTTTCTCCAACATAGCAGACATCCAGAGATGTAGGGAATGGCTTCGTTCTCCCTAGCCTTTTCTGGCAGGCAGAAAATTTCTGAATTACATACTCAAATCAGAAAGAAAACTGTAGAAATCTGTTCTCTGTTGAAACAGATGATTTGAGAATAAGGCAAACCCAAGTCTTCCAGTAAACAATGAAGAATTTCACATATTTGACTACCACCGAAAACAGTATATGCGATGCTACATTAAAACAGCAGACAAAAGTTAAACCTCATCATTTTAGGCTTACGGCAGTGTGTTTCTTTGCCCCAACCTATCAAAAGGAGGGTATTCCTGAAATTCTTCTCTTGCTGCTCAAACACAGGTATTTAAGTGAACCGACGTACCTGCTTTTCTGAATGACAAAATAAACGCAGGGGCTTGTGTCTATTCATTTCCTCTTGTTGACAAAGTAGTAAGATGAATGATGCGTGTTTACTCATGAGGCCCATATGCAAGGGCTGTACAGTGATTTAATTACCAGAATGTGGAGGTGAATGTGAGGGTTCCCACGGCAACCTCAGTGTATTAAAAAAATAGACAAGCAGATTTTCTCCTGGCGTCATTCTGTTGACATAAAGTAACATTTGCAGAACAACCGTCTGCCTTTCCCTCCAATTTTTTTTCACCTTCTTTTCCCATTGTTTTCTCCAAACCTGGGCAAAATGCATTCATGGTGTAAACTGGTATCACTCCACTGACAATGCTGCAGATGTGCTGATTAATGCTACCTGATTTATGCTGTGGATCTAGCCCACGCAGCTTACCTTTGCAAATTTTTTTTCTTTTTTTTTTTTGTTACTATAAAATAGTCCTACTCATAGAGTTAAAAAATATAGTCACCAGTTTTTCAAAAAATTATGGCTTAAAAAAAAAGTTATGAAAATTTTCCATCCATTCCTAAAAATAAAATAAAAATCAAAACAGCATTACCCAAATTGCAGCTCTTGTACAAGTATGGATAGTTGCGTATGTTTTCCTTAAAATATTAGTCATCAGGGTGTGTTATTCTGCATTACACCCTACCAAATACAGGCCAGTACAAATAAACATTGAAGAACCATGTCATGCTTAATTTGTGGCAAATATCTAGTAGAATTCAGTATTTACAGAAAAAAGACCTTTTTTCTGGATCAAGTACTTGCTGTCAACAAGTGCAACAGCAACTACATTACTGAACCTATTGGAAGCCTGGTGAAATGTTTGCAGCACAGCAATTAAGTAAATAGGCACTATCATAATGTGCTGATCAAAATACTGATTGATTTCAAAACCTCTTCTGTGCCATTTCAGCAGCTGTTTTTATGTACAATATCCTGATTAAGACAGACTAATGTGTTTACTCAAGCCATGATCCTGAAAAATGCTTAAGCACACATTTAATTTCAAGCATGTAAATACTCTGATTTAGTCAGACTGTTCATGTGCTTAAAATTAATTATGTGCTTAAGTGCTTTGTTAGATGAGATGAAGATGTGCAGTTTGATTTTCTGATGGCCTTTCGCTTTTGTAAAACTCAGATTCAACAAAAACTTTCAGAGTAATTCCACAGGCATCTGGGAAGCAGTATTTGCAAAGGCTCCTTACAGGAGCTGAGATATTCAAGACAGGGTCCCAATGGAGACCACGAATAAAATTTGATGTCCAGTCTCAGCCTTGAGTAACCGGACATGGAGCATCCTCCATCCCACCTGCCGTGGCTGAGCTGGTGTGGAGCACCACTGCGGAGGTGGTGGCGAGCTCTTACCTGCCTGGGTTCTGGCCAAAGGTATCATCTGTGGCGTGTGAAATCCTCGCACGTCCCCAGCCTGGCTGGGCAGCGAGCCGTGGTGCCCGTGCCGGCACAAAGCATCGCATCCGCAGCCGCAGCCAGCTGCTGCTGCTCCTTCCTGGCTGGTGGGAGCGTATTCGGCACGGTCGGACCTCACGCTGAGCGAGCTGAGAAAGGGGAGTCTGGTATTGTCGGTATTGCTACAGTGTTTGCTTATTATCCCCTATTTGATAGAATTTGGTCCTGACTATGAAAACTGGCTCCTTTGGAGCATGATTTTCATCTTTTAACCGATCATAAAGGCTCCAAAAAAACTTGCTTCTTTGTCCATGTCAACTATGTCACCATTACTGACAGAGACAAAAATCCTGTCCTCTCTTTTCAACTGAAACACACCACCTTGGTAGATGGAGTAAAGTCCATATTCTGCCTTTTTAGACCAGCAGCTTGTTCGTGCGCTTTTCATGAGCAAAATGGGCTCTGGGTAATTAGTCAGTTTGTAAACATACTGGACAAGCTGTTTGGGGTTCCTGATTTGTGCCAACAAACCTGAATCCTCGTTCTCGTTTTCACGGAAACGAAAATAAGTTTGTGAGTAGATGTAATAAAACCCGGTTTGGGGTATCACTAACTCGCCGTTTCTCAGCTCCACGTTGTACAGGAAAGAGTGGCCTTTCCTTGACGATTCCCAGTTGTTTATTTTTTGTCCGTTCCCCCTTCTGGGTGAGGAATCTACTTGAGAAAAAAAGAGAGACAATGTTAAATTAAAAGCCAGGTAGTGAAACCAGGTTTCTGCTAGCTGGGGAGTCTAATTTTTAACAACGAAGTAAGGAAACCTGCTCTTCCCAGCGGCTCATTAGGACCATTCTCAAAACAATCTGAAGGTCCAGAAGGAAGCTGAGAATTCACATGAACTACTTTTATTTTTAATTTTTATGCTCCCAAATAAGAGGAAAATCACCATGTTGTTACTTAGTAACAAAGTTAAAATATCCATTTGTGTCTGATACCCTCCAAAGCTGTAGAAACCCTACCAAGCCTTTCATTAATATGGCCTGAATGTCAAGTCTCTCCTGTCTCTGTCTCCCATTTCTAATAGGTCTGTCACCATAGCAGCTGGGACTCACACAACTGACAGAAGGAAATTAAAGGAAAGAAAGGAGGAAAACTTAACATTAGGAGGAAGGATAATTTTTTTCCCCCCTAATGAAGGTTCCAGAAGAAAAGTTAGTGAGGTACCCAGAGGGAGTGGGCTTTCTCCCTGTTCTGCAAGAATTAGCTGAAAAAATCCACTGCCTAGGACAAGATGACTTTTTTATCATTTGTTTCTTACCGTTAACTCAACACGAGTATTAAAAAGTGTATGTAAGCACCAGGCTAGCAATGAGAGAGTAAGTTCTGTGATCTTTAACTGTTTTTAAAGGTTTTTCCTTACTGCGTGGGGACAGGGAATTCTTCCTATTGCTGTTGCCCGTCAGATGTGCTGCGATCCTGTTGACGGGACTGCGCGGTGGCTGCTGCCCATCAGTGTGCGACAGCGTCAGGGCTCTTTCAGCTAAGGGAAGGCCAGAAAAGGAACCTCATGTTAGAAGCAAGAATGTTAGGAAGCACATCTGTCCCATTTGACCCTATTTTAAGGAATAGGTATGTCATTTTTTTAATTGACTAAATCATAGACTGAACGCTATATATTGGCTAACAGGGCTCAAATTTCTCTTTTGCTCTTGCTCTCCTTGAAATGTCTTTATATGCCTCTTTGTTCCCTTTTTTCTCTTCCCCCCACCCCAAAATTACCAACAGACAAAATAACCCATAGCACCAAATTTTCACATTCATGATCAGTATCTTTTATGGTTAAGTATTCATAATCTTTACACCGAATTCCCACTTGCAGGTTGTGATGCTTTCGCTCAATGTACTTAGAGCTGTATGAGCTTCAGCAGAGCTATTCCTTAACTCATCTATGCGTTCCCAGGAGAGCAGACTGTTTAAATGTCCCTGTAACACTGTGGCACTGAGGTCTAGAAGCTGAGTCCTCTGCCTCCACCTTGGTTACCTTGCTCTAACCACTTGACCATATTTTTGGCTCCTGAAAATTTGCCTTCTAGTAATAAGTAATTGTTTTTTGATGACTTGCTGCCAGTATGAGATCTTGGTGTTTTCTGCACTTTTAAAAAATTGAGTTACTGCACTTCAGGTGCCACTAGCAGCTCCTTTTTGCCACAGATAATAAAATTATTATAATACCGTTGACTGCAGAGATGTTTTCCTCGTAGCTTCTTGACATCATCTGCCAACAAACACAAAGAAAACGAATTAGTTTCTCAGCAGAAACCAACAGGTGCAGGAAAAAGACACTCCTTTCTCAAACTCATGAATAAAGGCTAGTCTTGATTTGATCAAGCAAATAAAAAAGG
Source organism: Balaeniceps rex (assembly GCA_013401315.1). Lineage (NCBI taxonomy): Eukaryota > Metazoa > Chordata > Aves > Pelecaniformes > Balaenicipitidae > Balaeniceps > Balaeniceps rex. The sequence goes on from VYZW01049892.1 coordinate 17,391, forward strand.
CCTATTAATTTGTTGTAATAAACTATTTCTACATTTACATCTTTTATGTAACGAAATATGTGGGAAAACATTTTCAAGAGAGCTCAGCCATCTGGGCTTTAAGTCTATTGGAAAATTTGGCCCTCATGCTTTTCTCAAATAAGAAGAGATACAGTGTACAAGCATCAGCTTCCATTCACAGAATACTTGGCAGCATGCACTTCTGTGGGATCTTAGCTTTGAGAAATTAAATTTCATTTATTTTTATACCTCTACCTATCTATCTATCCAAGCTCTTGAGCCAGCACATCTTAGTATGTGCATTCCCCTTCTTTATAACTGTTTGCTGACTGCTGAAATGAACTGGTTTGATTACTGACGGTGGTGCAGCTGCAGCAAGCATGCTGATGGTTTGAGATGATTTACCTGGGTGACTGACATGGGCCCTGAATTGCCACTTAGTGATGGGTTCTGCCCTGACACATTTCTATTTACCTATCTATCCATCCATCTGTATTATTATTATTATCATCTTCATTATAATTTATTATTTCTGTCACCCAGGATATCTTTTTTTTAAGCAATCAGGGAGCTAGTAGGTATATTAGATGTGTAAATGTCCACCAAATAAAAAAATGTTTTCTTTATGCAGAAGTTCAGGGACTTCACTGGCAGAATCTCCACCAAAGGAGCTGAGATCTCTGAATACAAATAGAGGATCTATTTTGGGCTGCAAGATTTGCCAGGTAAGTTTCAGCCAGAAGTGAATTTTTATGGATGTGCTTTTTTATGTGCTGGAGATGGGATTTTGAAAACCATTCCAGATGATTTTAGCCTTTCTGATTTTTCAGCCAGGCTTACTTTCTTCTCTGTAGCCAAAATTGTACGTATTGTTTGTAAGTCATGCAGGAGATGGTGTTCTCTGAATGCTGAGCTGGGAAGGTGCTGTGCCCGATGCTGTGTGCTCGCTCGCTCGCTCTTTCCTCCCCTAATACATTACACAGCTCATGACCAGACCATTCCTCAGGCACCTTTTTACCTCTCCCCATGCTACATTTCATCTCATTTTCTCATGCCAGTCTCCCTGTATTTCCAAAGAGGGAGTGACACCTCCGCAAGCACTATGATCTCTATGGCCAGGTAGAAAACAAGCTCGAGTCAAACACTTCTACCCTGAGGTATTTCAGACAAGCCTATCACTGAAATTCACTTAGTAAAAACTGATTGCCTTTGCTTTATTATTTCCTAAATGTAGTGAAACCACTGTCATGATTTTTTTTGGCTTCCGTGCAAGCACTCTGCAGCTGAAGCTGTGGCTTGACTATTGCTTTGCAATAAAACAATCCGAGAGCCCCCCCTTTATTCTGCTATTAGGATTCTTTGAATTGTAATATCACCAAGCACACTGTTTCAGCACGTTGGATCCCAAATACCTTTTTAATTAACTTTCCCAGGTGCCACTTTACTTGCCAGCAGGGATCAGCCTCTCTGTCTTCGCTTTCAATTAGATCCAAGTTTTGGATGAAATTTCCGATTTCCTCCCCGGTGAGACAAGCAATGCTGCTCTTGGAGTACGTGTCCCGGAGCTGCAGCAGAAGGGAAAGCCAGGATATTTCATCTGTGATGTGCTCGCAGATGTTCAGCTGTGGTAAGTCACTAAATTCACTATGCTTAGGAACACATTTTCTTTTCTTTAAAGCATTTGCTAGTATGGTGCAAGCTATGACTATATAGACAGCATGAGTAATTCATCCTGATCTTACATATTTATTTAACTATGATGGCATACCTAACACGCAAAAATATACTTACATTATCTCCATGGACATAAATTTGGTATCCAGCACTCAACTAAATAAGCTTTGTGAAAATTCAATACCCAAATCACTAATGCTGTGAATTCTTTAGTTTCTCTAGTTCTCCATTAAAAACATTTCTTTCGCACAAGGGATTTTTCTTCACAAATTATTATTGAGGATGAAATAAAATACCAGACCTTAAAAGTATTTTCCATTCTGTCTTTTCAGCCAATGCCACTTACAATCCAGGCTTTCGCTGACATATATCCATACCATATCCTCTCCGTGTCCAGTCTGGGGTGTTTCTGTAACTGTATTTGACTTAATAGTCCAGAACAAAGTCCAGAAAACGGAGATGACATTTGGGTCCAAATAAAATTATAATGCTGAATGCTTGTGACATGGGCCTATGTCTATACTCTCTAGTCATAGAGAAAGCATGTTTTCTTCTGATAAAGAGAAATGAGTTTGAAGAGAGCAGCAAAACTCCTGTTGACTCTACGGGAATCAGACTGGGAGAGTTCATATCATAGCGGAAATCTCTTCCCAAGCCCTGCGGCATCCGCAGGACGAGGCGACGCACACAACTCCAGCTGGCGCTGTTGTTTAATGGAAGAGCACATAACCTGCCCTGCCGCCAGCAAACGCCAGCAGAGATCGGCTCCTGTTTGCTTCGAACTTGCTGCTGCATCAGCTATAACGACTGGTAAGGCTTGTGTTACTACAGCAACTTGGAAGAAACAGCAATCAGCAATAGACATGCAAAGCATTCAGATGGACTCCTTGCAACATTTAAATGTCACTCTTCTTACTTAAAGAAGTTTGGTTTGCTGAACGGATACGTTTACTCTGCAAGTACCAGTTTCAGCTGTCCTTGCACTGGAGTATTTAAAGCAACAAATGGAGTCACCTCCTCCTTCACACTCCATGCTTTTCCTGCCCGTTAGAAAACAAAGGCATTTAGGAAGAGATTTCATGCTCCACGAAGACTAGGAGAATTCACCCATGCTACCCTGCAAGTCCTACCAGGTTGAACAGCACCTTCAGTTTGCAGCAGCAGACTCTACTGAGCTTCATCTAATCCTTGAAATGATTCTGTACTTTGTAGGCATCAAAGTGAAATGGGGCCACCGCTATGAGTGTTCCTGAAGGTTTCTGAGTCTTTGCTGCGAAGTACAGTGACATTCTTAAATCAGGCTTCTTGTTTCAAGAACTCGCAGTGATTAAAATTACATGCTTATTAACGTAAAAAACGCACTTAAAACTAAGGGCTCTGACAAGTTTAACTATACTAGATTCTATAACAGTAGTTTGATGAGTTTTAAAAAAAAATATGTGAGCAGATGAAATATTAGTTTACTCTCTTACCAGATCTGCTACAGCTCACCTCTGAGCTTTGCCCTCCAATCTGGAAGCAAACAGTCCTGTGCTTCTGCCTTTTCCTTACCTGGCATACCTTTCCCCCAAACAGCTTTACTATCCTGGCATTGGAACAGAGTTTTGCATTTTGAAATCCTCAGGGAATGCAACCTTGTATCAGCACCATATGGTACTGGAGGATTGGTATTTCTGGTTTATAGGTAGAGAAAGCAAGGCGTCAGGGTGTTGTAAGACTTACTGAAATGAGGTTTATCTGTAGCACTGAAGTTTTTGAGGACAGGAGTCCTGCAGAAACGCCAGCTTGTAAAGCTTCTCTCCTAGGAGTAATGTGTGGACTATGTTTTCAAAACAGAAGGAAGTCTGAGGACATTGTCCTTGCAGCCCCGTATCCTGAAGCATAGTGAACTTTATTGTGCTCATGCCTCAGCCCTTCCTTCCACAGCGAAACTGTTAAACAAACAGTCATATTCATAGTCCTACTCAGATTAGTACAGCTGTAGAGAAAAAAAACCTGCTAGTTATACGTTATTCTTCTTGTAAAGACAAAAATATCTCCAGCCTGTGCAGCCATAGTAATTCAGTGAAGGTGTAGAAATGCAAATATTGTGAACAACCAAGGGAAGAAAAACGGGCAGACAAAAGTCGCAGTTGATCTTTTGAGATTTATTCCACATGCACCATGTGGACCTGGAGTAGCAGACTGTGTTTCTAGATAAGCTTTTTCCTTGTTTATTGTGCACCAGGTGGCACATGCAAGAATGTGTGCTTAAGGCACCCCCTCCAGAGCCAGCAACCTTACTTTGTAGCCCAGCAGAACTTCAGTGTGGGCAGATTTAGCTTCTCACACCAAATGCAGGCTTGTTATTCTTCAGAAACAGCGAGTTGTTTTGGGCAAGTATCGCTAGATGTGGTTGTGTCCCAGGTGTACATATTTGAATAAAAGGAAGGGAAAGATAAGCGTGGTTACTAATTACTTAAATTGGCAAGCTTGTTAGCAAAGGATTCTGAACCGTATGCGCGAAGTGACAAGAATGCGTTTATATATTTTTCTTCATTATCAGTATTATGTAACCTGATTTCATAAAATCAACACTTGACCGTGATCCCCCCATTTCACCAAATATGGGACAGTCACAGCTATAAACTTAGCAGGAAAATCTCTTTTATATATTTCCAAAATATGAGCATTGGCTTATATTGTAGAATACTGTATACCCTTTAACATTTGCTTCACAGAGGACTTTTTGACATCTCAGAAGACTCCACCTATTAAATTTGGTGTGGAATAAATGCACAGGTAACGTAACATTTTACACGTATATAATACTTTGTGAAGTTGTATTAACTATAGTACACTTACCTGCAGTTATGTTTACCTTAGTGCCAGGGAGAGCAACATACTGGTACAACTGTACAGCAGAATAGCAAATTTTGGGCAAGACACTCAGGGAAACCCTGAGTACTAGGGGGGTCAATGAAAAGCAGGACCACTCTTAAGGCTCTTGGGACTATGAAAAAACCGTCATTTTCTTGGAATGCAAATGGTCTTTTGCAGGAAGAGGAAAGAGTTAAGCAGCAGCTAGCAGGCTTGGAGGGTGGCTGCAAGGAGACCAAAGCATCTAGACTACACAATGGGTATTTTACAAGTCATTCTGAGGAATTCAGTGGTGTTTACAGTCTGGATGAAGTTCCTTTGGGATTACTCACTGTCTTAAAACTATGCATTTTCCTAGAAGAGGCATTTAAAAGGCACCTCAGCTTTTCTCAGTCTTCTTGCCCTGTTGTCTATAGGAACACCCAGCTGGCAGAGGCTGCCCCGGTAGTCCTCCGAGCGCTGCCATCGTTCCTGCAGTGCTGGCGGGGCACCGCAATGTGATGAGACAGCAAGTTTGGCGCTCTAATGAAAAGCACATTTGCTACTTCTCCACACATTTGCCACTTCCCTGCAAAAAAGTCTAACTTTTTTTTTTTTTAAAAAGGCAAAAACTTTTTAATTGTTCTTGCCTCGAACTCCCTCCCCTGCGTCCATACCCCCGGCCCACGGCAAGCTGAGACAAAGGAGCGGGCACACGGACAGCGAAGCTCTTTGTGCGGGAGCGCCGGGGCCGGCTCTGCTCCCCGCCTGACCGAGCGCTCCCCGCCGCCTGCAGCCCCCCTCGCACCGCCGGCACCGCGCCGCAAACCGGCCGTCGGTCTGCACAGCAAGGTTTCCGTCTGTCCTTCCTTTTCGTGGCCAAAAAAAAGAAAGGGGGGGAGGGAGAAAGGGAGAGAGCGGGGTCCCCCCGTTGCCTGCCCCCACCAACCTGTTTGAGCTCGTTGGTGAAGTAGAGGAAGGTGACGGCCACGCAGACGGACTGCAGGAGCACGGCGGCGACGAGCACGGCCCCGCAGGTCTGCCCGGGGCTGGGACCGGCCGCGGGCAGCATCATGGCCGGGCAGGGCTCGCCTGAGGCAGCGCTGCGCTCCCCGCTCGGGAGGCTTTTCCCGCCGGGGGAGGAGCGGGCCGGGCNGCCGCCCCGGGGCCTGCCGGCCCCCCCGAGGCGGGGGGTCATTCCTCCGCCGTCACGTTGCAGAGGGTTTCTGAGCAACCTTACTGAGCGAGCTCCGCTAGGGAATGGGCGAAATAGGATTTTGTTAAAGAGATTAAGGCTGTGGTTAAGGGTACGGGGAGGCCCAGAGTTCCCCGACTCCAAGCTGTGTTTATCCTCTGTAGCTTCTCCCTAGAGCTGGGGCATCGCAGAAAGGTGCCCGCGGGCCGACAACCTGTACCTGCACCATGAGCTCCAGTCCAGTGCAGCTGCTGCAACCCCTCAGCCAGCACTGCTTCTCCCCCCAGTCACGACATGCTTGATGTCACGGTACATGAACGCCAGGTACATGAACACCAGGTACATGCTGGGCTGTCTTTGTCTGAAGTCACTTTTGGGGTGGGTTGGTTGGTTGGTTTTCAGACCTCCAAGACTCCTTCTTGCAAACTTTTCTCCAAACTCTCAAGCCCAGACAGAAGTTTTCCAAAGGCACGTGCACCATTTAGGATGTGTCCATTGACTTGCACTGGGGTTTTGACACCTTCGCCTCATGCGGACTGTGGATTATAAGCAACTTCATAATTATCTGCAGATGCTTTAAAATCAGCAGAGGTACGGTCTGCTGACGGTGCAGCCATGAAAAATTGGGATTTCAAATCCAAGTGCAGAGACTTGAGTTAGATCCTTTCATGCTGTTGCTGCAGGGCAGTATGGGATTTTGGCCCCTGCCCTACAGCCATAACCTGAGTGCTAGGGTGCAGGTGGGAGTTCTCAGTACAATTACAGGGCAAAATTAAAACGAAGATCTCTTCATCTCTCCTGACTATAGAGAAGATCTTTAGAAGATGTAACTGCATTGTATTCAACCATTTACAGGGAAATTAATTGTTTTTTCTTCCATCGTAATGTAGCAAAATGATCCCCGAATCCCTGTTTAATGTGGCAGCAGGCAGTTTATTTGTCTGGCTCTTTGTAGCATTCAATCTCTGTGCCAAAACAGTTCAAATCTGTGTAATTCCAGCACATATGTCAGATGGGAAGGATTAACATTTTCTTGAAAATGAGCTCATGATCTCCTCCTATGACTTCTCAGCAAAGTAAATATGACATTTTGGGCTCCTTCTGCTTTGCAGCATCCCGGCCCCTTTCTGAGTAGGGCTAGTGGGACTCCTGTTTGCTTTTACTTAATGCAAAGTAGCTCTTTGCATCAGCTTCAGAACAGGAGTTTCTTGCAGATTGTAGCACGTGCACAAAAGAATCCTACAAAAACCCCTGCCTCCATCCTACTTTGTTTATCATGGTTCATAAATTCCTAAGAAAGAGATTTCGTCTGAGGGAACCATATGAAGAGTCAAGGAAAAGTTGGTAAGCTAATTTGGAAGAAAATTCCTGCCTGCTGAAGAGAGTTTGTGTGGCTTTTCCTTACAAATGTTCAGGGAGGTCCTACCTCTTTGGAGTGAAACGAAACTTCTTTCAGTGTTTCCTTTCAAAGAGAATAGAAACAAAAGTGAAAGGAAGCCCAGGGCACTATGGAGCACTCTTGTTGTTCACATTTAGGAGTTGGTCTTTATTCCGTGCTTTTCCAACCTCTTCACAGATTTCTCCCCAACCTATGACTCGTAACAGAACTATTTTTGTGGGTAAACATACCAATTCATGAAAGATTTTTCAAGAGCCATGTACTCAGCTTGTAGACGTCTACCAGGCATGGTCCATGTCCCTCTGACCCATCATCTGAAATCCTCCATGGATATTCCTTATGACTTAATAATTTTCTAGTTACTGCCAGTGTTGTAAGGCAAAATTAATGAAGTTTGTTTTGAAAAGAACAATGAGGAAAACAAGGAAAAAAAACCCCACTCAAATGCACCTCTTCCAAAAATGATCATGTCACATTTCATTCTGTAGTTTTCAGATCTTAAAATATAATTGTACAATGATAAAATGTTTATGGGTTTCCACACCGACACAGGATAATACAAGAGTGAAACTCCAACCATTTTCATCATCGAATACGCTTGAAAATCTTTGCTACTTTCAGTGCTTACTTTTCTGCAGTAAATTTTTGCCTGTAATAGGTGTAAACTTATACTGAAAATAACTTGTTTCAAAGGTTCTGAGAGTGTAAAATTACTGTTTTGATGAAATTTTACTGCAGTAAAACTGTGGGGTCGTGACACCAGTGGGAAGGAATGTTGTTAGCACCCATTTAAACAGAACAAAGATCTGTTCATTTGTATGGTGCTAGACTGAAGCAGCTCCCCAGCAAAACCTCTGATTCTTCCTGGCTCCTTCATCCTATTAAAGCTTACTCGGTGAACCATTTAATTAGAGATAAACCTTAATCTGTCCTGTGGACTCAGACCTGTGATACTTGGCATGTCAAGGGAACAGCTGGCACTGGACCTGCCATACCTGAGAACACTTCTTCCCCAGTAGCATGACTAGTAGGACTCTGTAATGGCTCCAAAAATGTGTAAAAATGAAGGGAAGAGTGTCTTGAAAAAGTCCTTACTTCTATTTCCTCACTGATTGCAGTGATGGGGGCGATGAAGACGTTTTCAGAGGAAGACAGAGGTTCACACGTGTTTATACGTATACTTCTCCCAGTGACACAGATGCTTGTTATTACCTCTGCTGTCACTCCCTGCCAGCCCCAGCACAGCAGAGTTGTACTCGTTTTCCAAGTCAGAGAAAGCAGAGTTGACTTTCTGGTATGTATCAGTTCTCGACATTGATTTCTCTGCCGAGCAGCAAAGGAGGTCGTGTTTTTCGTCACAGGTATCAAAGCATGTAATTGTAGTGCTGTAGTTGTGGAGAGGGAATTTAGCCATCCTGGAGCAGAGAGCCACTTCATGGTTGTGCTTTCTGGCTGTAGCTTTCCACCTCCTGGGAGCATGGCTCAGATTGAGCTTTTTGTCACCAAAAATGCTGTGGCCACTTAAGTCTTCCTTCACAAGCTAACTCTTAACTTAGGTACCAGATTCCCACCAGAAGACACCTGAATGCTTCTGTAGTTTTGGACTTTGCCACTTCAGCTGTTGGTTCCTGCCATGAAGCTGCTGAATATCTGGCTGTAAGAGCACAGGAAGGAGTTGCTGTGTCTGCTCTCCTCTGAAGGGAAGGGGAGGTCTGTGCCCACCTTTGCAGCCACCGAATGCGCACGTGGGGCACTGCCACGCTCTGCTGCAGGGGCACAGGCCATGAACAGCTTCATTCCGTCAAGCCTTCCGATTAAGCAGGCACAAAAACCATGGTTTGTAGCAGCCAGCGCAGAGTTAACCTCGCACAGTGGTCCTCCTTTTCACACATGTGCCAGACAGATCACATCTTGGCTCTTGCGGTTTGTTCATTCCTTCGTGGTCCATGCGCCAGACTCAGTCCTCATCTTTTACTGTCAGTTGCAAACCATTACAAATTCATGAGCTAATCGTGATTTATACTGTCATGGGATCAGAATGAGGACCTATTTATCAGTGCAATGCCCTTTTTCCCTATGATGTTACACAAACAACAGCAGTGGTCTAGCTGTCCTAAAATGTACCTATGAATTAATTTATTCAGACCTGACATCTCTCTTTCAATGCCCTGAGCAGTAGATTTGATAAACAGAGCAGGGAATATATGTGCATATGCATGCCACACTCATTTCTAATAATGCTGTAACATTAGCACTCTAGATCTAACTTTGGATCTCTCATTTTTAGTTGACGAAATACTTAACCTTTTGCCTGTTAAAGTACTGTATATATTTTAAGCTTTTGCATTATGTCAATTATACAGGGGTACTTCCAACAGTAGAGTGTCCTTTATGAGCACTCTTCATCTTTGAGAGAATTAGTATTTCTTTAGCTTTCTACAAAACGTTTGTAGTTAGAAAGCCAGTTCTTGAGTGTGAAGGAGCAGTGGCAACAGTATGCTTCAGATTTGTACACCTTCACAAGGCCATTAACCATGGATTTGGGGTTTGTTGAAACTCAACTCTTGTGCTTTACAGTGTCCTGGGCAACCAACATGGTTTATTAGGTTACTGTGGCTTAAAAAGGAAAGAGCACCTTTCTGATATTAAACTTCCCTGTGAGTTTTGGTGAAACTCCAGCCTTGGGCTGCAGTACTGTGCATGGTACCTGCTCTTCTGACGTTCACTGGCTGAGCCAAACGCCAGGGATTGTCACCAGGCATGCCCCAGCAAAGAACCTAGGTGTTACTCAGTGAATCAGCGCAATTAGTTTCACTGGGGTGCGTTGGTCCAATATTCCTTGTCATGTTTTTTAATGTAAATGGTTTATATGTCACTGTTTTTATTATTATTTGTAGTGCTGCAACTCAGAATTTCAGTTCCACGGGAAAGTCTCACATTTCAAAATTTCTGTTTGTCTTAAGAGTGAAAGATTTTGGTTAAAGAATAGTTTAAAAAAACTTCATTTTGGAATAGTTGAAATGACTTTATCATTAGAATAACATATATATCCATTGTAAGGGCTATATGGCTATACTTTCCTCTATGTCCCTTGAGATCACTCATTTCAACTCAAGATCAACTCATTTCAGCTGCAGATCCCAAGGCTGGATCTGGCCATGCGGCCATTACCTTATTACATGACCAGACTTGTATGAAGCACTAGATGATGCTAAGGGCCCCTTGCTAAGGGAGCGAAGGGGATGTTTACAGCCGCTTTTAAGTCTTTCTCTATATTATATTAACAAAGTGATAATATTGAACCAGATTCATTGCAGCCTCAGCTCCGGGCAAAGCAGGGAGGAAATCCATAACATGCCTAGCTGCCTCTGCAACATTTTGGAAAGAGGAAGAATTGTCCCTGGTACATAGCAAAGCGTTGATAAGCAATCAGCTTAAGACTTGAAGCATGAAATTTGATTGTCTTCACCGTAGGTAAGTGCTTTTAACCTCCACTGAAAATGGAAGACAAATATTTCTCTTTAGGGTGCCAGATATATAAGCAAAGAAATGACTTTTTTGGAGGCTTCTTCATGGTGAAGCATCTGTCACATACCTGTCTGTTTTTGTATGGGCTACAGGTTCCTCCTGGGACAGATTAAAATCAATAACAAGGCTGTAGGTAGAGAACTGAATGAGATTTCTGCTTTCTTGCTGGGGGAACCTGCCATTTGCACTCCCCTGTGGTGTGGGCATTGCGGCTGGGGTTCCTGTTCCGACGTGTTGTCCCAGCTGGCAACAAAATGCTGTGGGTGCAGGGGAAACAGGGAGAAGCAGCTGGGGATGGTTCCTGTAACTAGTAAAAAAGGGCATAATGGATTGGACCGTGTATTTGTATTATATTGATGGGATGGACTGTTTTCTCTCTTGTGATTGCAAAAACATGGAGTGAAGTTAAATTCTCAGCTCTGTCCAGCAGAATCTGTTTTCCTGCAGTCTTGGTTTGGCTTGGTCTACAACATATTTAGTCCATACTGAGTGTGTGCGGATTTGGTTTTGTGCTTATACCAGCACAACCGTCATGAGGATATAGTAATGAAAGTGGGGAACAGGTTTGCTTGTATTTGCGCCCACTACACCTATGCATCTGTGGCAAGAGCATCATGTCACTTAAGGTAATACCCATTGCTGTGTATATACTTTCTGGGTTTATTCACTCTGTGTCCTACTGCTGTGGAGGTTTTGGGACTGCTTGGTGGCTGGTTTGTTCTGGGGAGTGATTTTGGTAGCAGGTGAAGTGGACATTGCATATACTGGTCTCTGTTTGCGTTAGCGCCGACACAGACATTGGGAAGTATTGTGGATGACTCTGATCTGTGGCATGTGGATCTGGCTCCTGGATGATTGCTGAAGCACTGCATACTTAAATCTAGATACTAATTATTTTAAGACACAAAGGTTTTTCTACCATTTCTTTTATGCCTACTGAAAGACTTCGTGCCAGTAGCTAGAAAGTCTCATCTGCTCAGTCTTTCGTTCTGTGTGATTAGTATGAAAAATAGGCAATAACAAGAAGAGAATGTGGCCACGAATATTGTAGCTATTTAGCCCTAAGTGAGGGACATGGAGGAGTTTCTGGGAGTGGGGTGTAGCGACTTTCACTCGGGAAACACTTTTAAATCCTTCAGTGTGGTGGTACCTGCACCATCTCAATAGTGGTTCTTTCCAGATTAACAGCTGGGAATTGAGGGGGGACTGCGAGAGCTCGGGGACTGTCCAGGTTAGTCAGGGCTAGACAAGGCTGTCCAGAGTGTTAGAGGGAAATTTCAGAGGCTGGTGAGCAGGAAACACATGGCAGTGAAGTCAGTGCGAGACTGGCAGAACTTGAATTACTTGTGCAAATTGCTGGGCTATCAGTTAGTTGAAGCAAAGTTGAAAGGAAACATTGGACTCCGTGAACATGCCAATGATATCACAGTGATGATAAAAAAATACACAGGCTTTTATGCTATAGAAGGTATTGCATAAATGTCATGCAAACATTATAATGGAGTTACAGAACTACCTTTTTGTGTACCTGGATCTTCAGTGGCCAGTTTGTATTTTCAGTGACGCTGAGTAGCAAAGGCATTTTCCTTCTGTCCTGAAAAACGGGTCATTATATAGTGGGGAGCAGAAGTTCCCCATAGCTACTGGCAAAGAGAGTATTAAAACAGCTCTGAGGCCAGATTGCCACAGGGACGGAGCCTGAATTGGTCTGGCGTTGTTTACAGATGGTAAATTTTGCCAGGTGCAAGATGTTTTCTTGGGCTCGTATGGCACTGAAACTCAGTAAACAGAACGGGCTTGAAGAAGAATAGAAAGCGAAGCTGTCTCCTGGGTCATTATGCGTTTTAGTTTCATCATTCCTACTCCAAAGTTGTGTAATATTTAACTGAAAAAACATTTATAACCATAACAATATTTAACTAAAAGTAAACTGCAGTGCACTTCACTGAGCTGCAGTATATTTACTCTTGGGGCTAAGTTTTTCGCTTTTCTTCAGTCAAATTTTTCAGGTTAAACTCAAGCTGACATCAATTTGCAAAACAAGGACTTGAATGTCTGGGAATATAAACCATATAGCAAACACTTCCCCGGCCTCTTCAAAGCAGGATTTCCTTATTTACTTGGGAAGGAAGTTGGAAAAGGTTCCTGACAATAAATAGCTAATGTAAAAAAAAAAAAAATCTTAAAGTAGAGAATATAGCATTTTTTAAAAAAAAAATCTTAAAGTGGAGAATATAGCATCTTTTTTAAAAAAGCAGTGGTTTAGAGCTGTGACAATGACAGTGATTGCTATATGCAACCCAGTATCTCATTCTGAACAACCCACACAGCACTTGTTTTTTCCCATTAATTTTTAGCCAGCACTGAGATGTGCGTTAATACAGGAGTCGCCCACCAAGGAAACCCTGGAGACTTTTTCACATCTCAGTAAGGAAAACATTCCCAACTTGTGTATTCAACTTTGGTCAGTCATTACTCTTACCTGTCTGAACACCACAACAATATCAGCAGATTAACTACTATTCTGGTCACACAGAGTTGTTAAGTAATTTATAAACTAGAAAGTTTATTCAGGTAATGAAAATAAAGTCCAACTGAAAACAAAATGTAAGATGTCAAGACTTGGAAGGAAAGGACTTCCACAGCGGTGCTTTGAGTCTTATCAAAGTCTTATCCAGGTGTCTCCTCAGACCAGAGTGCACAGGATTCAGGAATCCCTGTAATTTCAGATGGTGCTTCCAAGTGGATTTTTAGGGTTGTTGGGTCTTTCTATAGCTGGAAATACAAGCTCCTCAAATGCTGCCCTCAACTTAGTGTAGGCACGATTTCTGAACTGGGGAAAATGACCAGGTCATTCAACAAGAGGGAGAGGCTATGAGGGGTAACACGTAGGGCGTGTGCAAGGGACCTGCGGTGCGTAGGGTCTGTAGACTTTGCAAATCCCCGCTGCCCCCATGTCTGCAGAGGAGCCAGGCAAGCCTTGTAGTCCCCTCGAACCCCCATGCACTTACTTTTTTTACCAAGGTTTCCTTTGCAGCCAGGGCAGCTGCAGTGCCTGTCCAGTCCTTCCCGTGCTGTGCTGGAGCTGACCAGGACAACTGTCAGTGGGGCCACCATGCAAAGGCAGATCACAGAAGGTAAAAAACACTTTTTAAAAAGTTTGTGTTGATTCTGGGTGTTCTGGGAGCTGTTTCACAGCAGGGACACCAAACCATTGCAGGGACACAGCTGAAAGCATGGCAAACTGCATAAGGACAGCAAAGAATGGGAGGAAACACTTAAAACATCTTTTCTGCCAAAGAAAATGTCCATATGATGACATCACCTTGATATAGTTGACCTTTTTTAAGGCCCAGCTCCTAGAGTTTATAAAGGTTTTTAGATGTCATAAGGAAAAGAAAAAAATAATTTTTCAGATTTTACAGTGAAGGAGGAAAGATTGCAAATACAGCAAAGGCATGTCCTGGAAGTTCAAACATAAACCCAGATATTGAAGGAATCCAGACTTGCCTGTAAAATGTTTCGCAATAGTAAAACCATTTCAAAACTTTTTACTGATGAGTGTTGAAAACTTGCGTTGGCAGAATCAGTGCATGAGATTGCCATGGAGAAGGCTGCGGAGGATGTTTGTATCCTTATTAAAGATACATGGACATGCATAGGTAGATATGGAGAAGTGCAGCTTGAAGTCTATGTTGCATGTCAATACTATCTGACTGGGTAAAACGTTGCACTGCTTTAGTCTCCTGGACAATTTTGGATTGTGAGTATATACTGGTTAAGCTGGATAAGGATTTGTGGGCTTTGGGATAAGAAAAAATTGGAAATGTTGCAACAGAATGCTTACGTGGAAAAATTAAATACAAAAGTAATTTCTTATAACTAGGAAGAATTATCACCAAAAGGCACTTGAAAAATAATTGATGACTGCAATCAGCCAGTAAAATAGTTCTTCAGCACAGTTAGACTGTAAAACTACCTGCATGACTGACTTAATTAAAACAATTACCTAGGGGCTTGCCTTGGCTTAAAATAACATGTTCCTTTCTATGACTTTTGGAGGCAGCTGAACTTGATTTCCTTGGCTTCTATAAGGCTACAGTCCAGTAATATATTTGGGACAATTAAGTCCTTAATCACCTAGAGAAGAAATATCACTACATATAACAGCATACCTCTCAGCAGAGAGCCATTCCCAGCACAGAGAGTATTCTGGTGGCAGACAGTAGCATTGAAATGGAGTGGCCTCATGCAAAAGAGAGTGACTCAAGGGCTTAATTTTAAAAAGTGGACCTTAATGTTGCAGATGCAATTTTTTTCAAAGAAAGCCACCAGGAGACAATGATATGGCATCACAGAAATAACTGCTCCCTCTCAACCAGCTGCTGTTGGCATCAGTGGTAGGGGTGGGATGTGACAATCGGATAGGATATGATACCTGTATACACATACGAAGCACAAATGTGCATGATGCTTATGAGACATGCAGTGTGGTGTTAGATGTGTTCACCCCTTCTCAAAGAAAAAAGCCCTGCTTCGTTCTTGCTCCCATCTTGCTCCTATCTTGCTCCTGGCCCCATGATCTTGCTGTTTACCTTGGATCAGCTCTGGTGCTCATCAGAGCCAGTATAGCTCATTAATCTGGCAAAAAGCCAGATAGTTATCTTCTGGGCTAGCAATGAGGACTGGCTCAGTGAAGAGCCCAGCAAGTCCGGGTTAGTGCAAGGAGAGGTGGGAGCAAGTGCCAGGCGAGGAGGACCCTTCCCTGGCCATGAGATGGACTCAGCTGCCCATCCAGCATCAGCCTTAGCTACTCCAGCGTCTTTTTGTCAGTGCAGAGGTTGAATCTGGCTCACCTCCAGGCTCTGGTTTCTTTGAAGTTGATACTTTTGAGGAAAAAAAGGACTTTCTATTCACCCCTGCTAGAAATTTTTATACAGGCTGCTGAAACTCACCTGTGAAAGAGATTAGTGGGAAAGATCTGCTTGATGCTTATCTGTTATGAAATATTCTTTTTGGATAAGAACTACTATTTATGAGAAACACAATACTCATTTCCTCCAGAGGGATTTTTTTTTGGTTTTGCTTTCGTTTTGTTACCAGCGGTTTCATGTTTAGTGGTGCTTCTCCACAAAGGAATTTGAAGCGTCGGTTGAACCCGCTTTCTATTTCTGCAACCAGCTACATTTTGAGGTGCCCCCCAGGCCCTAGGACAGTACGTCCATGCCGTAGTGCCCTTCTGGGAGGTGTCATCTAGGGCCAAGCAAGGGGTTGGTCAGACACAGCTTGAGAGACATCATCAACAGCTTCTCTGACCATGGTGGTTTGACCATCCCAATGGCAATATCGGTTTACAGCTCCCCCGCCCCTTTTCAACCAGGTTTGAAAGAAATCTTCTTCAGTTCCCAAATCGGGTTTGTGGTGTGTTAACAGGAAGAGTTTCGCTGATGTATTTAAGGGACAAGGTGGTGCAGGGCAGCACAAGAAGCCTCCGTCCAAGGCTGTGGCCTGAGCTCCCCTTTAATGAAAGGATGGGCTGGGGCAATGGGTCAAGTCATTCAATCACCTCCTTCCACCACGGCTTCCAAACCACTTTTAAACTACGCTGACGTTACTCCCTGCCAGTGCCCATCTGTGTAAAGGACATTTGCCTTATTTAGGGAAACACAGGCCCTTCTTCCCTGTAACATACTTTAGAGAGAGAGGTGGAAAGCGGAGCTGGGAAAACGCACCTCATGGCTTAATTGTGAATATCGTGAGGTAGGCGTGAATTTAAATAGAGAGATCTTTTGAGAGTACAGCTTAGCTCTTAAAATAGGACACACAGGACCTTTGAACTCATTGTTATCAACTGAAATAGGAGAACGGGGCGTGAAATTACAATGTTAGTTTGAGCAGTGAGACTACTATATACCTCACCATGTTTGCCAGTGCTACTGTTCTGCTGATTGGTGATGGATATACAGATTTTATTTCAATTACAGGATAGCAGAAGACAATGAGTTGCTGTCCCAAATCTAGACAGAAGGGTTATCAGGGTTGCTTCCATCAGGATTGCCCAAGAGGAGAGAGCACGCCGGAGATGTTGGGAGTGGACACCCAAAGAGTACTCAGCTCTGCACACAACTATATTTCCTTTTCTTCAATGTGTCTTCTTAAGACACATTTACCACCACTACCTCCCTGTGACAAGGAAGGGGTGCAGTTTCTAATTTTCTATCCGTTAAAACTGATAAACTGTCCACAAGCAATTGATGCTCGTTTAGAGAGCCCTTTTTTGCAGCTCACCTATGGAACCTATGGAACCTATTATTAAACAGCAATTCCCTTATCTTTACAAGACATTCACAGGGTGGAAGTTAGAAGTATTTTATAAATATTCCATTTGCCTGCTTTTTGTTGTCATATCCTCTTTCTTTGCCTAGAAATTTTTTCCAGGGACACTTGAGGATGTAACTGAAGATGCACAGCAGCTCTGCCCAGCCTGGCATGCCTGCAGAAATCTCAGATTTGCCAACTATGTCCACATTCAGAGCAAGTGAAATTCTTTGGAAAAGAATTACACACATTCCTGAAAACTGAATTGTACAGGTATGTCAAATCAGATGGATCCTGGAAGTGCCTGACTGCATATGTCCCTACTGTATAAGCATCTGTAAGTTGTGTGTTTATATTTCCAGCCTGAAAATTATAAACAGAAAAACGCTGTTTCTAGTAGTAATGTGTTTGTTTTCTTGTGCTTGTCTTTGGTTGTGATATGTCGACGTAGGCATTTATTCCAAAGGGAGCACAATAGCTGGATGGGGATAGCAGAGATTGCAGACAATATGCTTACAAATCATTGGCAGGACAATGCAGTAAAGCCCTTTGAAGTGTCCCACAAGGAGTTCGACATCCCTGGGTTAACTAAAGTATGTAAATATGCATGGAGAGCCGGGCAAGGGCTGGGGTCTGAGCCTGGAGGAGGCCTACAGCAGCAGGAGATGGAAGCTGGCAAGCAGGAAATCTTTGCAAGAAGGAAAGCAGATGTGAGCACATTGTTTGTCAAAACTCCCTTTTCAAGCACTGCTTCCTGCCTGCAGATTAGGCACCCTGTTGTTTTGAAAGAACTGAGTCAAGTCCCAGTATTTACACGGCTGCAGCTCCTGAGGTGGGTTTTGATGCTTCATCTGATTAATCACACGAAGGAGTCCCCTTCTCTCCACCAAACAAGTGCCTACTTGCCTGCCTCTGCTGTGGGCTGTGTAGGAGCAGGCCCCTGTTAAAACAGGACCAATGTAGACGTGAGCCCAGATTCAAGTCCCAGCATAGAATAGCAATGCTCCATCTCTGCTGTGTCCCTGATGCTGGTCTCTAATCCCTATCATCATAAACAGCATTGTGGAAAGAGGAAGAGCAACACAGAGCGTTGCAGGAATCAGGTCAATTCTGTTACCTTTGGGAGTTGTAACCCCAAATCACCTACGAGGAAAAGAGCTGGGAGAATTTCGTGCAACCGCCCAACAAGTTGCTTTGGATTTTAAGTTTCTTTGTGTTAAAAGTGAATCAGCTTTCTTCAACACTGAATCCTTTTGAAGGTTAGAGGCAGTGAAGTCACAGAGGCATCATTGCCTTACTCAGAAAAGAACCTGTTGCACATCAGAATAGGTTTAATGACCTCTTTCCTTCTTTTGAAAGTCTCTACTTCAATCAGAGAGAGGTAATATTGCTAGCCAGCTGACTGCCAGGGGCTCCGGATTACAGTTCTTAAAATGCAATGCAGGAAGTCTCCAGAATTTTATAAATGTTCCCAAGGCAAGATTTGTAGGAAAAAAGCAATAACTTCTGCTTCATTTGCACTTTGTAAATCAAAACAAGGGCCTGAAGGGTAAATTGCATTCCTCATTCATTATCCTGGTTTGCTGTCTGTCTGATTTAGGCTGTGTCTGATCCTCACGGCCACATAACGGTTTTAAATCTGGAGACTTGTACGTGAACAAAGCAGTTCAATGATGCTCTACGTGAAGGCACGACTTGCAAGTGTACAATGAGTGGGAGTTGTGTCTTCAGTCTGACATTTAAGCTGCTGGTGCTTGCCTGCATCCTGCTAGAAAGAAGTTTGTGAGTTATTGGTTCTGTCCGCTCCCCTCCTTACAGCCAGTCCAGGTGTAACGTGTTATATGAGGCGAGCCTCCAGAGTCCGACAGCTCTTGTCACTGCTCATGATGGAGTGCGTGGAGAGAGAAAAAGATTTCCTCTGACCTTATGATTTCATGGCTAGGTCTGGCTGAAGGCTGAACGGCTGCATCCTCCCCAGAGTGACAGGCTGCCAGGTCCCCAAAGGTCTGGAGAGAAAACATCTGGTATTCCCTTCCATTGCTTTTGGGTTTTTCTGAGCCCTGAACTTCTTATTACAGTTTCTAGGGCTGGAAAATTACTTTTGTTTTCTTCAACAAGTATATATTTATTAATCAATGCTTGATTATTCACCTATTTCTATGAAGTGTTGTTGCTGTAGACAGTAAACTGCATCAAACTGATGGACATAAGTGGTCCAGGGAGAGACCTGCCAGCCCAGAGTTCCTGAGATCTACACTGGGCTCTTTGTCAGATTTCTTCTCTGACTTTAGCCAAATCATTCAGTTTTTCTACCGCAGTGTGTCCCTGTCTTCAAGGGGACCATCAGGTGGAAGAAATCTCAGCACCCGTCTCCCCCACAGGTGGATTATGAAGAATTCATGCCTGAAGAGGACTTTGTGAGAATTGACATTTAAGACTGAATTATTCATGGCTTGACAAACCTCTGCTTTTTTTTTTGCACAGGGAAGGAATGTCATGAGAAACAGATTACTTAAAAAGTCTACTAATCAGATAATCCTTGCACGTGGTGCTGCTCCAGACTTAAAATCTCCATGTCTGCATAGATACAGAGGTGTACGAATGAATGCACACTACTATCTAAATATACATATATTTGAATACCTGCACACAGTCTGTGTAATTCCTACCAGCATACAATAATCCTGGGTTTTTCTGCATTTAGCAAAATTTTGTTTATTGTGCTTTAAATACTTTGGATGACATTCATCTCCAGATGGAGTACTACTGTAGTTGAACCAGTTACTGTTTTGCATATAAGATACCCAGTATTAAAGTTTCTTAACACAGACAATATATTTTTCAAGAAAATGCACTTCACTGTCTGATGAGCACATAGCTCTCCAAAATGCCTATCAGGTTCCTGTGCTATTTCTGATAGCCTGGAGCAGGGGCTTGATGTGTATTTACGCTGACCTGCAGACTTTGCAGTTCTTGCAAAATCTATTGTATTCACCTTTTTTCTTTTTCTCAGATTCATGTAGGTAGAAGTCATAATGTCCAGCCTGGCTTCCAAAGTTTCTCACCTAATTTCTGCTCTTTGGTGGAGTCTCAGCAGTTACTGCAGAGTGCAAAAGTCTTGTAAAGGTAAGAGAAAGTGGGCAGGGTTTAACTGGTGGGTGACCCGAGACAAAATACATCTTCTGAACAGAAATGTCAGGTGCAGGAAGCATTAGCTCAAGCAAATAGAAAGGCCTGAGGTTGTGCTCAGCTTAAGACACTATGAATTAATCTAACAGTATCAATGCTGCCAAATCTGTATAGTTGCAGGAAGATCCGTGCTTTATCCTGACACAGGCAGCATCAGCAAAAAGGTCAGCCGGTGGTCAGCATCATGCTTCACTCGTTCATTGGCATGAAGCTGAATGCTTCCAGAGACTGAACTTTTGTGCCCCTAGGCGTGTTTTTAAGGCATGTGTTATCGGTTTGTGAAATCCAGTTTTCAAAAGGCAAAATATATATTTCTGAGGTATTTCTTCCTACTCTTGGTAATTTAACATTCCTGTGACTCAGTTCAGAGTTGTGAGCGCACTGAGCAGAGGGAACACAGCTTGATGTTTGGGCTGTGCCGTTGGCAGCTGAAATAATCTAGTCATGACTTGCAAGCTAAGTGTTATGAAATCACTGATGCTGGATAAACATGGAACAGCTGGCTTTCGTCCCTTATAACACCACCTTTCTCACTGTAAAGAAGTGCTCACAGTAACACTGATCTGAACTGAAGATTGTAAACTAAATGTACAATTGTGGAAAGATGCTTACAGACCTCTGCGCTTGAGGCATCGGCAGGTAGTCGCACCGAGACCCAGCTACACAGGCGATCCCTGCAGAAATCGCAGAAGTGACGCAGAGGCACGGTTTGTGCTCGGAGACTCACCCAGCTAATGGGATTATCGTCATGCCAGGGAGAAATGTCACACCCTTCAGGAGCTGGTCTTCAGTAACACAATGAGTGATCTATTGGAACAAGCACTGCCATGTTAGGGTGCAACCTTACACTAAAGCAAAGTCAAACTAATGGCTTGTTGATGCTGGAAAGGGACTGTTCTGTCACTCAGCTGCTTGCTCCCGCTGTTTCCCTTGAACTAGCACTCATTTGGGCCATGCCACAGAGCAAAACAGGAACTAAAAACAACTCCATGTACACAGAGAATAGATTTTTTGGCAGTTTGCTCCCTGACTGGAGTTTCCCCAAATGTTTTGTTTTTACAGCTGATGATTTTGGGGCTTGAAATATGTGCGAGTCTCTTTGGGACCACGCATTGGATGTGGTCCTGCCCTCATTCCAGTTCATAGCGAAAGCCACATGAACTGCAGCAGGAACAGGCTTGTTTGATGGCTTACAGCCTGGAAATACTGTACTTAACGCAGTGTGGCTTTCCAAAACTGGATGCGATCGACAGCATCGCTGTAGTGTTTTGTTAGGTTAGATGGCCAAATAATCTGTGGAGAAGCCAAATACAGACATGTTTTCTTTATTGTTAGTAGAAATGCTTAAAAAAAAAAGGTGAAGAGCTGACAAATTTTTGGAACTCAGGACATAATGCACGTGCAGTAGAGTCAACTGTCTACTGGCATGAAGGGGTGAAACTCTCTCAAAGTTAATAGAAATATTTCAGATAACACTAGCAGGGAATTTGCCCAGCTGTGTTTCAGCTACTGCCATGCAAAGCCCTAGAGAATCAGGCTTTCTCCAAAGAAACTGTGCAAGCTCTGCAGTGTTGATAAGTAGGAATACCTATTTACTCAATCTTCAAACAAAAAGCACATGGGACTCAGGCATATGAGGAAATTACTATGCTTAATGAATGTTAGCAATTTTGAAGTTATTTAGTCTGGCTGGACTTGTAGATCAAACAGGAGAAAGACCACCTTGGCTTAAAACTCAAGGAAAACTGCTTACCTTTTTACTTACTTCACCTTGCAACTCTGATGGACTTAAAAACAAAGCTCTGGTAATGTATTTGTGTGTCTAAGCCCATAAAGATAATCTTAGCCCTAGAGGGCTTACAGTCAAAATCATTACCTTGCAGCTAGCTCCCTGTGTACACACAAACTGCTGGGTAGTGCCAATCGACATAGTGTGATAGTTCACCTCTGTGTGTACTTGCAGGGCTGATGTCTTAAAAAAAAACCAGCTGGGCATGAATAATAAAATCTAGTGCTGCTGTCGGGTTTGTAGGAAGGCCTTTCTGTTTCAAAAGCCTTTTACTAATTGCATCTGTAATCACAGAAGAATCTTTTAGTAATGCATCTTCTGACAAACGTAGGGAATGGAGAAGTGCACCCAGCAAGACAGCTCTATCTGATTCTATTCCTCCCTGATCAGTCTGCTTGCAAGCTTTCTCACGCTTGTGTGAAATGTTAAGGTGGAAGGGAGATACCGAGGCTCCAGTCCCTCCTGACATTTTGAATGCATTTCCCAGGCCTGTTTTTCCATCCTGCAGTGTAAAATTAATTTTGGCAAAATCTTGAGTGAATTAAACTGCAACACAGTGATCTCCTTGCTCAACTCATATTTGCTGTCTGCCTGATTTATGTTGAAAAGAGGCACTTGGACATGCCAATTATCCTGTCTTTTGTTTGCCTTGTGCATTGAGCCTTTGGCTACTAGAATTAAACTGGAAAATGCAATTAAAAGCATTAGCTGTAGCAAACATACCACAAAATACCATTATATGCTTGACAATGTTCTCCTTCATATTGTTAATCCCTGCAGATC
Organism: Balaeniceps rex; assembly: GCA_013401315.1. Taxonomy (NCBI): domain Eukaryota; kingdom Metazoa; phylum Chordata; class Aves; order Pelecaniformes; family Balaenicipitidae; genus Balaeniceps; species Balaeniceps rex. The sequence continues at coordinate 40,104 of VYZW01049892.1, forward strand.
TACCTGTGCTATTAGATTTCATATATGGATTTTATTTTTCTCAAAAGACTACATTAATTGGAAGGAGCAAGTTGCATGCCTAATTGCATAAGGAAAGAAAAGGAAGATGTCACCATACTGGAAAACCTCACCTGACTTACATGGTCTGAACTTGAACTGGAATTGAGCAAACATTATTCAAGCTTCAAAATATTTGTGGATACCTAGACAATGTTATTAAGTAATGTTTTTAGATAAGCAAGTGTTTGGCTTGGTGCACCATGGAAATTATTGCTTATAGACAAAGCTGTCTTCAATTGTGAAGTACAGAGGGGAAGTACAGGTGATGGTGATCTGGGTAGATCCTTCTTACCCATGCACCTCAGCAGGGAGCACGGGCTTGTGAGCCACGCTGGTGACATCCTCCGAGGAGCAAACGTAGGTAAGAGGAGTGCAAATGTCCCTCACTCTTCATTCCCAAATTAAAATAAATGATCAAAGAAAAGCACATTTCTTACACAGAACGCAGTAGGTTGGAAAGCCAGGAAATGCACCGCTGTTGAACACAGCACTCGAATTCCTGTGGTTATTTCCCTGTGAAAATATTTTGGGGAAAAAAAAAAAAGATAAAAAAGCCTGAAATGGTATTAACCATGCAAACTCAGGTTACTTGCCTTATCAGTGAGTCTGAGAATCCAAGAATGCCTAATGCTAGTGCCTCTAAAACCACTGAGCTTTATGGCCTTCTTTATGGTGAGAATATATATTAGAGTCGTACGAATTGCTCACAAAACACTTTAAAAACACATCTCAACCTCTGATAGAAACACACCATTGCAAGAGAGACTTGCTGCCTCTTTATTGCAAAGACCTCACAGAAATCCCTGTCACCCTCTGTTTAAACCTTCTCTCTACCTGTGGCTGCCACCGAGAAAGTGTTTCCACAGAAAACAAAGCGTCTAACACATGAAGAGGTACATGCAGGAGAAATAAAAGGACAGGAAAGAAAGATGAATCTGGAGAAGTCAAGCTCTGTGGTGACGTATCTGCATCTCCAGTTAGGTGATGAAAGACAGGTAGGCTGGCACCTCTGCAGAGTTAAAACAGATCAGGCTGGAAAAAGGTGACTTTTTAATTAGCCAGGGCCCGCATTTCCAGCCCTCCATACTGTGCTGCATGCTAACCTGTTAAATACCCGACACATTAAATCCAAACAGTAATAAAAAGCTGAAATTACAGGCATGAAGTGGAAGACCAGTGTTTTTAAGGATGGTAGTGTCAGGAGTGGTGATATCTCTGACTGTGGGTTGTTTGATTGCAACATTTTACCCCTTCTTGTTAGTCCTGATAAGGCTTGTAAAAGAGTATATAAAACCAGGCGACTTTGCCCAGCTGGGCTCATTTCGATTTATTGCTCAAGATGGATCAGAGAGAAAACATAAATGAAACTTTCTACACTCAGGGCAACCGAAACTTCAGATATGTAGGATACTTCAAAGCACATAAAAGTACTCTTTTCCTTTATTGTAAGGGGTTTGGTTTTGACTGGTGAAATCTGGATACCTTTTTGCTAAAGAGCAAAACTGTCCTGATGTGCCCTAGCTCCTAACATTTCCCAAGATTTCTCTTTAATGGCGTTGGAAGAGTGGTGCTGACCTCTCGTTTACAGCGGCTCCAGAAGGGCACAGCAGCTCAGGCTGAGTCAGAAAACAGGCAGGGCGTTTTGACCAACCTCCTTCCCTATTAGTTATAAGCCGCAGACTTGTTTAATATTTGAAGCACTCTTTACTGAAACCACACTGGCTCATTTCTTTTCAAACATTTCAGGGAACGGGAAACAAGCTGAGTGGTGGGGCGGAGCAGATAAGGGACAGCAGTCCCATGTTCTTCTTTCCTTGGCTGATTGATTTATTGATCTTGCAGAAGGCACCAAGTCTGAAAGTTTTGACCCTGCCTACCCATGTTGCAGTTCGCCTGTTCAAAAGAGTATGGTAAAATCCCATTTATGCCAGGCTGGTTTGTTCCAGCTACTGCTCTCCTTGCTCTGGTGTCAGAGGCTCCTTCACCAGCACATTAGATGAAGCAACTATAAATATGTGGGCAAAAGTTTTATAATCTGAATTAGTTGTATCGCTATTCAAACCTCCCTGTGACAAAGCTCAAGAGGTGCTGGGGACCCATGAGCTTTGGGTTATTTTAGTAATCAGACAAGTTACCGGTGATGTTTTGCAGACCCTTATGGCTGGGGCAGTGGCAACCCATTGCTGGGATCTCGGGGCTCCCTCTCCATCAGCCATGGGCCCAGAGCTCCTTAGGACAACATCGGTCTCTCTTGGCTGCAGCAGACTGTAGTTAAGGTCCTAAAATGCCAATATGTCAGTCATCTAATTTCTTCCTTACTAAATAGCTAAGTCTCCTCAGCTGCTGTGAGGAGTATAATGTTTTCAGAGGACTCTCCATGCTCTCAAGCCTGCAGCAGCTTGGCTGTTGTAGGAACATTGTCAAGGAAGAAAATAGCAAACCTGCTCAGTTAGTGCAAGTGCCAGCTCATGACGGTGTGTTCATGTGCCAAACTCCTTACCTGAAATAAACACTGCTGACACTCTGGTGACCTGGTGGATTGTGCAATGCCTTGCACAGGCAGGCTATAGAAATAATATAGTTTAAGTGAAAGACATGCGGCTGAGCACCGGGCTAGTCATGAATCCCAGCCTTTGGCTGCTCCAGCTACATTCGGGAGCAGAAGAGGGGCTCCCCAGGCTGCAAACTAGCTGTTTTGATTAAATTCACAATCTCTTCCTGCAAGCCTACATGAGTAAACGCCCTCATTGTTTTGTCTCACCCTTTTATGAAGAGCTGGCGCGCGCCCAGGCGCTATTCAGGAGAGAAGGGAGAAGTGACAGCAGCGGTGGAATTCCCCACAGCCCTACCTGGGAGTCAACAGCCGCCCCTGCCCCGCGGAGGGCTGGCTCTGCCCATGGGAGAGCTGCTCCTGCCAGGGCTAGTGGAGGCATGAAAGTTTAGCCCAGCTGATCTTCAACGCTTGCTGGTTTTGTTGCTTTTTAAACTTTCCTCTCTCCCCTCAAATGCCCTTCTTCCCATGCTGTAAAGATCCCCTGGCTCCCGAGTCATTGCTTAGGGAAGGGATGAGGCATTAACAGGAAAAGCACCTTCTGCTTTAACTTGTTTTTAATCTGGAGAATAAGTGACTGGAAACTTTCATTATGGATCCTGGCACATATTAGCTTTTAATGATTTCTGTGCCCTGATTGATTTGGAAGTTGGAAGGTAGTTGGTTTTGCTCCCAACTTCAACTCTGGAAACTGAGATTGGGTCAAGCTGAGTTGCTTGGACACCTGCAAGTAAAGTTTGGTGACTCTTGTCACCAAAGACGAAGAGGTGCTGCGTTAACCCTGCTGCCCTAACTGATGCAGGTTAGTAAACAAGTCTGTTGAGGAAGTTTTAGGAGGAAGAGCACCAAGCTGTGTTGGCTCTGCTGGGTTAATATGCAAACAGTAAACGACTTTTCACAGCTCAGGAGATACCGTTCTGGGCAGGCACAGGACAGATGCCATGGTAAGAATAAACTCTACTCAGCCTAAAGTTGCATTTCAAAGTGACACTGAAAAGTAAGTTGAAATTGGGATTTACGTTTTGAAGTAAAGGCACAAAGAGATGGGATGGGCTGATGTAAGTAAGCCTCAAGGTGACAGGTTAGCAGAACTTTTTAGAGCTTCCTTAAACTCAGACACTCCCTTGGAAACTCAATCAGGTGAGAAGATCACCAGCCCAAGAAGTCAAGAACAATGACACTCATTAAAATAGAAGGCTTGAGCCCAAATTCATGCCAATAGCACCATTTTAGTCTGAGTAAAAATAAAATTATAAGCCTAGAGTCAGTCTAGAATCTTAATGAAGTGGTTCTAGGTTTGTACTATTGCAACATATAAATATGCATATATATGTGTGTAAATACATATAGGAATATAATTTATAATAAGCAGTTCCTTAGAGTGTGCGTAAAGCTATAGATCGGCTCAGGCTAAAAGCTTCTGTTTCACCAGCTTCCCCGTATCGCTCATGGTGAGCCATGCAATTGCACAGGCCATTTTCACATGTGTACCCCTGGCTTTGATTTTCATAATTCTGCTGTGGAGTTGGACAGCACCCCATCAAGTCCATGCCTGTGTCCAAAGAGAGTCCTTATACAGAAGATGCCCTGCCTGTATGCTAACCGCTCTGGGGTTTAACATTAAATACAAATCCATGATGTGCTCTCTGATTAATCGCCTGGAATCTGAGCAGATTGTTCAGGACCTGAACGAAGAAGCTGGCTCCTTGTGTTCAAAACCAGCCTCAGGCTGTGCCTCCCCAATGCATTGCAGTGACTGTAGAATAACAAATAGCATCTTCCCTCCCTTGGCCGTCCACGCAGATGATCAAAAGCAGGATTTGAGATGTAATGGTATGACATTTTGAAAGTCTGGTAAGCTCTGTTCCACTTTTGCAGATAAAATGGCAACGCAAAACGGGAGTGCAAAAAGAAATACAGAAGTTTTTGGAGCCCCGGTGCTGGGCGCAGCCCCTGACCCCTCATACCCGGCCTCTCCGGCTGCATCGGGGAGGTGAGATGGCATTTCTGACTCCTGCCTTTGCATGCTTTTCAGCATGTTTTTTTGGGGAGGAGGAAAAACCCCCTCAGAAGTAGATACAGTCATACTAAACGTAGGCTGCTGCTTTGCTGCACCTTTCTTATTTTGCAGTGTTTCATAACCCACGGCACGTTTGCATCGCAGGGATGAAAGCGCTGGAGCAGATGATGCGATGGCAGCTAATGCAGCGTGGAGCGTGTGCATGCGGCCGGATGGTGAAAAACATCACCGGTAACTTGTCTGATCACTAAAATAACCCAAAGCTCAACTGCTGACTATGCCAAGTAGCACTGGCTCCCGCGGGCCCCAGAGCAGGGCGTCAGGGCTGCTTTGCCAGTGGGGCTCTCGGAAAGGCCCTCTCCTCCTCCCAGCAGCAGGAGCAGGGTGTACAAGGCCTGCAAAAATCACCTTTTTCTTACAATGAGTTGCCTCGTGCACCATTAAAAGAGCAGAAATGCCATGGCACAAGGGCAGAAATAGCCCTGTTTCTCCAGGTATTACCCTTGGGGGTTGAAATGCAACCATTTCCAGGGGCACTCACAGCTCTCCATAGATTTTTGGAGATGCTGCTATGCCCCCGTGCATCCCTCACTGACAAAGCCAGATGCATATGAAGGCAATGGAGATAGTCCTGAAAATACAGCCCTCCACGACCAGGTGGCCGTGCCCTCGGCACAGCAAGGCAGACCTCCCCTCGGTGCGCTCCCTCGCCATTTCGGACCTGCAGACTAGAAACATGCACAGGCACCTCCAGCGAGACCTAAATAACCACACACACCCCAACCGGTTTGCAAAATCTAAACTAAAACCAGCTAGATTGCCTGAAAAATACCCTTCTGGTGCAGCAGGGACTGAAAATGATTCACACTGAGGAATGGTTGGGAGTTTTTTTCTTTTGCAAGAAAGCGGGGTGATTTCCCATTAGCGTGAGTTTTATGCCATGTCCATGCGTGAATTCACAAGTCAGGGGCTGCGTTGCCACAAATGTTTTGGTGCAGTTCCTGCAATAGCGCTTTCGGTTTTACAGTGTTTTTAGAAACCTGCCGGACCTTTTCAAGCGAGTCTTTGTTTTAAATGCTCCCTCTGCTGGCTATAGTGTGAATTATTATATTTTCATTAAAAACGTCAGCCTAAAATGCGATTGTAATGAAATTACTAGGCTAACGGTAAAAATTCCCTTTCTTTATTCCTCCACAATACTCCAAATCCCACATCTCGACGGCACTGAGTGTACTGCACCTGTCCTGATACCGGCACAGTGTTTGTGGGAGGAGTAGTTTTCTATAACACCAATTATTATTGCTGTTTTAAATCTCTTAATATAAAATATATCCTCTCCTTTAACAAACTCTGCCTCTCCTATATCTCTAGACTGTTTTATGATGGGAAGTTCCGTGGTTTGTAGAGACTCTACTTCAGAAAAGAACAAGTGGTTGTGATGAAAATATTTAGCATTCTCTTGCTTATATAAAGCCACAAAGAGTCATTTAAAATATAGTTTCTGTAAAAAACAAGTTTTAAGGAGCCATTGCAGGGTTTCTTTTTTGTTTTCTTTTGCCTATCTTCCTGTTGAACAGTTGATAAACGCTTTAAAATGCTGTAAGAAAATCATTGTGAAAAATTCTTAAATTTACGTTAGGGGTAAAACTTAGTCTTATATTAATTATGTGCTGCCAACTATTTAAACAACATTTCTAAAAGAAATAAATTCCATTGGATTAGTGCCAGAAAAAATGGAATTAAGAACAAGGAGAAAATGTGTGCCTCTCTTGGGGACGAACAAAATAAAACATGGCCCAGCCCCAAAGAGTTTTCTAAGCGTGAGGCAAGGAGCAGCGCCCAGCCGGGAGGGATGCAGGTGAGGGGTGGGATTTCTGGATGCAGAGGCATGAGGCTGCGTGGGCTGTGCGGCCGTGGGGTGGAGGGACCCCTGTGTCACAGCCCCACCACGCTCCTGCTGCTGCTCCGGTCCCGCAATTGAGGGTGGGAGGTGGGAAATGGGGTGCTGCAATGGGAACAGGGAAATACAGCACCATTGAGGCATCCAGTGCAGTCAGAGATGCACCAGGCTCAGCCTCCGAGCTTGTCTCTCCCGTGAGTTTTTACGTGTCGGCCAGCCCCACGTGGATGTCTCGTATTCAACAGCACCATAGCGCTGCAAAAAAAAAAAAAAAAGTGTGCTGTGTCTATGGCAGATTAACGCTTGAATTAAGATGCCTCACATACTCATCTAATGCCATTTGAAGGTGCTGTTGAGGATTTTGTGCCAGGCACTTTGTCAGCGCTCAGGTGGCCGCTCAGTGCCCGTGGAAGCGCAGACAGACGGCAGCGAGTCCTTCAGAGGGTGCTCGCTGTGCATCCTCCCGCAGCGGCACCCGGCACGGGATGATGTGCACGGCTGCACCCAGCCGTGGGAGGCACTGCGCTGGCCTTGCCAAGCCCTGCACAGGCAGACTTTTTACTAAATCTAAGAAAACACGACTGGAAAAAAATGTTCTATGGGGCCCAGCCTGGTTTTAATGCATTCGCAAGCAGGGGTATGACTCCTGCTGACTTAAAAATAGGCTTGTAAGTACTTTGAAGCTTTTTTCCCCAGTACTTTTTTCAGGAGGAGGAAAGCTTTATATTCTGTGAAAGTCACAGGCCCCTGCTGGACAAAATGGCAAACCCCCGCATTAGGATATGTCAAAAGTAATGCTGGTGTGACCATTAATAAATGAGAGAGCAGGGGACGAAAATGGGTAACAGTTCAGAAAGAAAGAATGTGAAAGGAAGGCAAATAGGAATGAAAATGAAGCTAGGACTTTGGCTAAAACAGATTTCAAACATATAAATAATCTATAAACATATAAAAATGGGTTTATAGCTCAGAATGGAGAATACGAGCTCCACTGTCTATCTTGAAAGAGAGGAAGAGCAGTAGTGCAGGTATTGTCCACTACAACGCCAGCAAATGTGGTCACCATTAATCATTTGGCAGCAATGAAGTAAGAGGAGGTCACCCTCGCAGAGCATGGACATGTAGGCAAGGTTTCCTGCCTTGAAAACAACCACCTTGCTCTTGGTTCAGCATTTCTTCAGGAACGCTTGAGGTCTCCTGTTTTGTTTCACTGACCTCTGCTAAGTGAAAACTCAAATTGGAAATGTTGTACATCTGGGGGGAAAAAAAAATCAGTGGTCCTGGGGGAAAAAACCCCAAAACATCACAGATACATTTCACTTTATTTATTTGTTCTTCAGTTTGATAGCACATTTCAATCACAGTTGCTAATTAGATCTTACAAGATCTTTCCCCTGCACTGGGAAAGAAGCAAAAAATGGTCATGCATAAGATATTGAATGCATTCACATCAAGTATGTTGTACTTTGGGGTTTTGAACATCATAAATAAGAGAACATTGAACCAGCTGGGTTTGTTTTTTTTAACAACATTGTCGTTACAGATCATAGCAGCTTAAAAGGTTTAAGACCGGTTAACCTACTTCTAATATGTTTATTTGAAAAAGTTTCTGATAAAGTGTAGTAAGAAATTAAAAAAATATACCCATGATGCACCTAATGAAAAAATACCGAGGCCCAAACACTACAAAACAGTGTTTTAAAGATAAAGCATTTCTTTTTAGTTTGTAGGACTTAAACCCACAATAGCCTCTCTGCTTTGGCTTAGGGATGCAATTTTGGAATTACTTAAATGAAGGTTAGGAAATTCAAGTTATCAGTGCTTTTTATGCACCATGAAACCTCTTTAAATGGGTCTGGGTTTTCAGAAATGCCAAACACCCATCCTTTCAGAGGTCCTAAGCTAGGGAGACAAAACCTGTATTTATTCTGGCGAATATTGGCCAAAATACGGGGGACCTGCTAACATAGTTCCCAGGTCTATGAAAGTAGGATACAAATGACTATAGGTTCTGTTACGTGAGCTTTTTTTTTTTTTTTTTTAAAAGAATGGAGAAAAAAGGGGTTCACATAAGATTATACTTAAAGAGAAAAACTAAGGTGCAAANTGAAAGGAGGAATAAAATTACTTTAGGTTCTGTTTCGGGAGCTTTTTTTTTTTTTTTTTTAAAAGCTTACATTTGAATGCTTTGACGGCCATCAGGAACAAGATATTCTTGCAACGGACAGATGAAGTCTAATTGTAGGAGTGTGTGGGGGGAGCAATCTTCAAAAAGTAGTTAGCCATACTTGTCGATTTAATGAAAAGATAAGCAGACAACTTTATTGACTGTCTTCTTTTAGAAGACTAACGTTTTACTATGCACAAGTGAAATACTGTTACAAACACTTGATCTGATCCTACAATATGCAAACTGCCCTAAACTGCTTTGTGAAATAACCAAGGCATGAAAGTGCTGGGTACGCCTGAGAAAACACTTCAGGAGACGTAGGACTAACCACATGAACAAATTGAGGTGTTGCAACACGCATTAATCTTAATCTCTTGCTATCAGGCATCAGCTTTCTGTAACCATGCCTGCCGACCCCGGTTGCGCTCTCAGCTGAGTTAGAGCTCGGTTTCTAGGAGCTTGCAGCAGCTCAGCTGCAAACAACCCTAAACTTTCAACTTTGGGCACGGGCACTGCATGCAAAGAGGAACAAAGCAAAGTAGGAGGAAAGCTGAGTTTGGACTAACACTTACTTCAAGGTTTACACTGAATTTTAATCAAGTGTCTTGTGCAGCTATACACTAAAAGGTCTTTTTATAGTTGGAACTCTGGCCTCTTTTTATATGTTATACGATCCATCACATATCTTTGCAGCTATCACGTACTTAAACCATATAGCTGCATGGTAAAAGTAGTCAAGATATTTTGACGGAACTAGTTAATACTGTAACACCTCATCCAAGTTGTGCTGCGATCTTGGATGTCGCGTCAAGCTGGTGATGACTTAGTAAACACATTCAGTCCAGTTATATACTTACTACCATTTCTTGTGCCAAGACTTTAATGTGCTTCAGTGCATGAAGGAAATTTACAGCCGACTCCATGAATATATATTCCAGCTCTCCATTTCATTTCAGTTAAAAAAAAAAAAGCAGTAATTATATTATAGCTTTATAGCAGACATTTATAACTTAGCTATAAACAAATGCTGATCTAAAGCTTTGCAGACAGCTCTCAGGCAAACTTAATTATTATAGAATTCATAGGAATATTAACCACTTTTTTCCCAGTACTACAGTTCCTACTATCTTTTAATGACAGCAGGTGGATATAAATTACATCTTTTCTGACATGGGTTTACTCTTTAAGTGGGAATGCCAGGAAGAACCCTGTTGTTACAACTCAGCGTAATGATATTTTTTGACTCTGTAAGTCATGGTCTAAAGTCAAGTAAATGGAGCTGTCTCCATACAGCAGAAAGGACACTGGAGCAGACCCTTCTTCAAGATTAGTAATTTGTCTTTAGAATGGACATAACTTTGGTTGCTGTCTGTTTTAAGTGTAAATTATATCTACTGAAGTTGCGTTTATGGGGGAAAGGAGGAAAGAATGTTTAATCCAGAAAAAAAGTTTGAATTCTTCTGCAGCATTAATTGGATATCTTGACCAAAATTTATTCTGATTCAGATTGTCACTCGGCTGTTCTAATTCCACCGAGTCTTTGTAATGATCTAAATGGAAGAAGAATCCGAGCCATCATTGAAAAAGCTTTGGCTTGTGACCTCCATGTGAACCTATGCCCAGAAATGCGTTTCAGCCCGCATGACTGAGCCTACATCGAGGCCTTGTCTCATTAATAGCTTTTCTTAATACATACAACCACATTAACAACCTGATGTTTCTAGGAAGCAATGATTCAGCAAAGCCATTCTCTTATTTAATTTAAATACCAGTGAAAGTGGACTGGCTGTATATATTTTAAATGACAGAAGGCAGTTTGATCTACCAGTGCCTTTTTTTTTTTTTTAAATAACTTTTTAGAATACTGCCATAAGAAAAGTTCTAATGAAATTGCCTTTGTCATGATCTCCCAACAGCCAAGAAGCCTCACCGTACAGTACTTTCACAGGAGCCAGGACAGAGGTGACCTAACTGCCCAGGAGGACCTGCAGCCTAGCAGCATCACCCATCATGGGGCAGGCTGCTCCGAGCCAGCTAGCAGAGAAGGATGGAAAGTCAAAAGCTACAGGAGCTGCTCAGTGCCTGCCAGTCACCGTCACATCCATGTGCTTCACCAGCACCTGTGGATTCAGCTTCACAGCTCCTTTGTGAGGTAGGAAAATTACTGCTCCCTCTCTTGCAGAAGAAGAAAGCGAGGCATAAGGAGATTAAGTCGTTCTCCTGGGGTCCCACAGGAAGTCTGTGGTAAAGCTGAGGATGAATTTAATCCACTAGTTTAGTCACAGGGCAGCCATTCTCTCCTCTTTGCCTAGAAACCCTGGGCTTTTGAAACAACCTTCATTTCTGCAAGCAGTGAGCATCCTGGACAATATACACTGTCCCAAGTGGTTTCACTTCCCTGTCCTGCCTGTCTGAATTTTACAGACTGGCTCAAACTGTAGAGATCTGCTGCACAACAGCGAGATCCTCTTACCCAGCATTTTGGGTCAGGCTACAAGACAGGCAAAGTTTAGCTGCAAAGCTCAGATTTAAATCTTCCGTATAGATTAGAGCCCACTTCTATTTACTTGCTTCCCTCCTTCCAGGAAGCATGAAATATAATAAACACTACAAGCACAAAAGAAAAGTCAATGAACAAAAACTACTATTATTACAAACATTAGTGCAAACCACACAGTAGATTTTTTTAGTACGCTCAGTATTTTCTGCAAGGAGGTTATGAAGCTGAGGCTTTAAACACAAAGTCACATTCTTTAGCCAAATAAGTAGCCAGCTTTGAAGCTCACTCACACGAACAACCCGAATTCTGCTGCCACACATAGTGTTTTATCCCATATATTTGTATGTATGCTGTAATACTTTTTATTGAAAATATATTTAGTCCTGTGCTTTTATAAAATATAAATAACTAAAAGGCAATAAAGACCAAATGCCAAAGCTAATCACATATTTGGCTAGGAGACTTGTCTAGCATCATCTTAACTGCCTAGAAGAGCTTTCCTTTCTTTTTTTTTTTTTTTAAATTTAAATGAGCCATTTGTCTATGTGCCTAGAAGCCAATACCTAAATCCACGCTTGACATTCAAATGCATGGCTCTGCTGTCAAAGGTAAGAGTGCTCACACCTTCTTTGACATCAAGTGCTCACCACTGTTGAAAACTAGCTCCATTTTTACATATTCAGATGTAGATGTAGGTGTTTGGCTTTACTTCACATCATTTGAAAATTGTGGCCTTTGTACCTAATTAAGAGTCAAAGCCTGAAAGTCCCAGCCAGTTAAGAATGCTACAGGAATGCTGATCTCCCTGCTCAACATTTGTTTATGTTTGGCAATTGTCATCTGAGAAAAGGGAGGGGGGGGTGTGGTGGAATCAAAGTTTGAAAAAGTATTTCTCAAAATACTTTGCTGGGCAAGGCCAATCGAGCTAGTGAATGCTGTAGTTATGTTCTGTAACCCCCAGCAGCTGCAGCTGAATGGATGAAGTCTGAATTTGGAAAAGTGCACTTTTTCATTGTTTGCTCTTTAGCAAGAACAGACACCAGAGTTGTGCGCCCTGTGTCTTCTAGAGAGACTCTCTCTTCAGAGGTTTTCATCCAGCCATTTTATATAGCTGTTCCTGGTCTGAACGCCCGCAGAGAAATCAGTAGGCCAAATGGTGAATATCATACAGCCATGAAAGCAGTCATCAAAGTGATCGAGCGTGACTTCCACGCCGGCGTTCTCCAGGCGCTTGGCGTACATCACCCCGTCATCTCGCAGGACGTCATTCTCACAGGTCAGGATGTAAGTCTTTGGCTGCAGCTGCAGAGTTTCATTTTCTGCAAGGAGTGGGACTGCTCGTACATCAAGCAGCGCTGGTATCTCCTGGATGATTTCAGCCTTGCCTGTGGTTTGTATTACAGGCTTGTAGTTCTTTTTGAACGATGAAGGCAGTAGAGATGTCCAGTTCAGACGTCCTCTGAAAGAGAGAGCTTGGCCAACGTCAAGAGCAGTGTGGTTGTTAATCAGCAGTGAGTGAGCCAAGTCATAATTACCATTGAAATAATCTATCCAATAGTTGATCATGACATCACGAGGAAGAACAGGCATATTCATGTTCTGCTGATAAGAAGGGGTATTGAAGTCAAATGCCTGAAGCACTGGATAAATTAAGGCCTGCAGTTTTGGTCTGATGGTCAAATGCTCATCTTTGCTAAGCTGTGGGAAGAACATAGGATAGAATTGGGATTATAAAGAAAATAAACATTACAATAGCAACCTTAAATTCATACAAGCCACCATTCACTTGACCATTTTTAGGCCAAATTCTGCTCTTATGCAGGTAATGTTGCTCTTTTGTCTGAAATATTAGCAGCCTGATCTTCTTCTTCTCTTGTAAGGATGGCCATTCAGGCAGACCCAGTATCCTCTCTCCAATAGAAATCAGTGGCAGAAGTTCAAAGGTGTAAGAAAAAAAAAATTGTAAAGTGGCATTTAGCGAACGCAGTTCTCAGTTTAACAATTTGCAACTGAAGGACTTCCCCAATCAAAGGAGCTATTCTTGCTTTTAACAGTTTTTCATGGGTTTTTCTTCCACAAATTTATCTCATTTTTTTTTTGAGCATATGCAAACTGTTGGCATCTACAGTTTTCTTTAGCAAAGGCTCACCATGTACAGAAGCACGTCTCTGTGTTTGACTTGAACCTGCCATCTGCATTTGATTTGAGCCTACCAATTATACATTTGGTGCCCCCTAATCTTTTTCTGCAAGAATCAGCAAACACTTGTTTTGCTTCATCTTCTACACAAGCTACACAGTTCTCTATCCTATCTCATCTTGTCTGTCTCTGTTTCAGGCTGAAGAATCTTAGTGTACTTAACCTCTCCCTGAAACAATCCTACATCACCGATTTAAAAAGAACTATGCATCAGGGAAACGAATTAGGAATGCTGCTTCCAAAACACGGTACTATCATGTTTATCAGTCCTTGATTTTGAAACTTCTAGTGTAATTGTCCCTTATTAATTTCTTCACCCTAATTCAATATTGCAAGGTTGTCATGATAATTAGTTGCCTGGACATGGTATCCGCTTTCTTATCATCAATGGTTATGGCAATATGAAAAAGCTAATAATAATATTTCACTCAACCATGAAAAATATTATTACTTGCCCCAGGCTGCCTTTAAAATCTTTACTAGATTAAATTCAGATTACATTTAAACTGCAGATACACAAAAGAAATTTCCTTAAAATCGTGAAATGCTACAGGAAGACAATTTAACAGAAGAATTAAGCTTCATTTATTGTATATTTTGTCCTTCATTTGTATTTGAAAGAAATAAAAACATGTTTTCAGAGACAAGCATCTAAAAATAGGAAGCTAAATTGATAAATTATGCATGTACCTAGTTACCTGCTTAGAAAAATAAAGAATTCACCAGCAAAAGGGGTAAAAATGTCATTTAGGTACTTGCTCTTAAAATCTGGCCCATAACAACTCCTAACTGTAGTAAGACATTGCAAGCTATGTGATTCATATTGCCATTGACTCATTTTTCTTCTGTAAAGTGACTAGATGCTGGCTTTCCACCATTCTGTCTTTAGGATTGGCACGTCACCTTGTGATGACACAGCACAAAGAATCTGTCACCCTATATGCATCACAGAATTAGGGATTGTTGTAGTGTAATACATAACAGGCACTGGATGTTACCTGCTGACACACAGCAGCTGCCAAATTTCCTCCTGCGCTATCGCCAGAAATTGCAATGCGACTTGGGTCAACTGAATACTCAGCTAAGACATCAGGCTGCAAAAAATGCTTAGTAGCACGAAGAGCATCATGGAATTGCTCGGGGAAGCACACCTCTGGTACCAGCCTGTATCTACAAAGAAAAGAGATGAGAGACAATTATTACCATCAATGTACCTCTCTTTCAGGATTAATAGGTGATATCAGGTATTCCTTAATGGCAAATAACTATTTCATTGGGATAAATATTGCGGGAAAAATATGAGGTGTGTAATACTTATGTAAGACTTAATCTTATAATTAATGCTCTAATTATGAAAGATTAATATGAATGTACTAGATATGAATAATACCAAGATAGTAAAAAATTGTGCAGCACTTCCCTAGGATTTCCCAATAGAGGATTTCATCTTACATTATAAAAATGAATGAATATTTAAAACACCTTTGGCAAGGGAGTCATTACAATCAGGCTGGTTTTGATTCAAATCCCCACTTAACAAAGGAGACTAAGTCATATAGCCCAACAGGTTCCACTGAGCCAAACACCTAAGCAGTTCTGTTTCCCGAATTTTTACCTACACTCAGGAGAGAATGAACCTTGCTGTACCTCTGTGCCATGAAATGAACAATAGCTAAGAAGTGAATACCAACTCGCTCCAATGCAACGGATTCCGTAAGTCCTCTCCTTTATCAAGGAGTGGAGCAGGAATATACCCATTGCACAGGTGAAGAGACTGAGGCACAGAGAGCACACAGTCTGCCCAGGAACAGTCAGCAGCTGAGTTGCATTCATGAGATTTTCTCAGTTTCTAAATAACAGTGCAGAAGAAGTCTGTTCATATTTACTGAACAATTTGTAATCTAAGAGTTGTTACTAGGCCTTATGGTACAAAGCATGTCTTCTGTTTGCAGCTTTTCAGTCAACAGATTTTACATATTCTCAGTAGAGCCGAGCAAAACAGCAAAACAAATTCCAGTTTTCTGATTCAAAACATTTTCCTCAGAAGCTAAGCTAAAAAAATGTTTCATATGCAGAATAAATTTTAAACCTAGCTTACACGAAAAGTGTTTCAAACTCCAAATCTGACCTGCTTTCAGAAGGCAATCTATATATTGCATCAACTACAAAGGAATATGAGAAAGTCCTTTGGGAACTCCTCGCAAAACTGGATGACAGACGGTGCATATATCATGAAAGCGAGACGTGTAATTAAACCAATGAGAAATCTAATTAGTCTTCACCAATTGAGTACAAATGCCTTTACTGAAAGGTATAATGGCTAAGGAGAAGAGGTAAACAATAACTCAGAGAAACAGGCAGAATTATACCACCATAAAGCAGAAAAGGAATAATACGGAACTTTTCAATACTGTGATTGCTTCTCGTCTGGAATAACCAACAGCGGCTTTTTTATTTTTCATTGTTTCTACTAATAAACAACAAAGAAGTGAAAAAAAGGCGACCCTTTAAAGTACGCTATAAGTATGGAATGAGTAACATCAACTCCATATAATTAAGTTGCAATTAGATCACAGAGCTTGGTATGTAATCAACTGTAGGTGGGAAACTTGAGTAGGTCTATCAAGTGATGGGGTTTGCAAAAGAAAATATTGAAGTTGACAATAAGGATGGGAAAAGTACCAATCAAGCTGGAGTCATCAAGGTAATGTAGTTAGCTAGTTGAGAGGTTTGTTTACCTTGGAATTGTTCAGGGAATTAAAAAAGCAGCCCTGCTTCTCTGTTGTCTGGCACCCTGGCAGTCCTCTGCTCTTGAGTGGAGTACAAGGCTTAAATGAGATGACTGGAACAGTGGGAGATTGAGAGCGCAGCAGGGAACTGCTGGGCTCCACGGTGTATTCTGGTTAATGAGCAGGGGCAAAATGATTTGATAATTTTTATGTTGCAGACCCTTGCTCAATATGACATAGAAATCTGGTTTATAGACAGACTTCAGGGGGGGTTAATATATATANGATTGTTTTAAAAGTTCGTAAGTATTTACAGAATCATAACTTGGCACTTGAGTGATCCTAGGTTTTAGCTGCACTCCTTAGATGTGGATACAACTGCAAGATGCATTAAAATTTGCATTTTAGTATTTGTCCAACTGAATGAAGTGCTACTCTCTTTTCCCACATTTCTGCCTTCTAAAGTGACCTCTAAAATAATTAGAAACCCAAATGAATTTTTGATACCGTTCCAGTTTGTTGTAATTTTAAAAGGGTAAAAATATCAGACCGGTAAAAAGAATTATTGTCCAAGTTAAAGCTTTATACACAAGCCAGTAACAAGGGAAAAGCTAAAAGAACGACGTTACATATTTCTAATATCTTAAAATTACTTGATTAGTTTTAGATTACTCACTCAACTGAGACAACGACAGCGTTGAGAGATTCAGCCATGACTCTGCAGAGATTGTTATAAAGGCTCGTTCCTGGAACGAAAGGACATAGTGTTAGGGACATACGAGTCCATTTATGTCAATAGTCGCAAAGCCGTACGTAAGCCTTCTCAGAAAATATAAAGATGTGATAAAAATATAAGCAAAGTAAATGAGATCAGCTTGCAATAGATAAAGTGCCAAATACATATTGTAGCAGAAGGAACATAATTCACGCCTTGAGAAGTCCTGCAGTCTAATGCTTTCTTTCTCATCTGTTTCTTGGCGACTTGGGGCATGTCATTTCATCCACCTATCGCAATTCTCTCAGTTGGGCAAAATTTAAGGTACCCAGTGGCTTGGGGACATTAGCATCCAGAGACAGTTATCTCTGTATGAGTCACTGCTTGTTGCTCATTTTATTATAGCATGCGTTGCTTTGATTCAAATGAGTTGCCCTATTAACGTCAACTGAACTACTCATTTGTGGGAGGATTAATCACAGCTATCCTTTTTATCAGTGGACTGATTTTCTTTAATTTTATTCCTTTCCAGTTACTTAATCGTTGGTTCCCGGTACTATAAAATATACTGAGACGCTAAGCATTTTCTAAAGTATCTAGTCTTAGAATTTAATATTTAGCTGTAACATTTGTGCCATTTAACTTCTGCATCTTGGACTTGAGGATAGCATCTGACATAGCTGAGTTATAGTCATCCAAACAGAGAGCAGTAATTTAATATAAACTTTTGCACAACAAGAGTCATATGCAAACTGTTACAGAACAAATGGGCAGGACGCTAACAAACATCCCTTAGGCAGGCCTAAGAAAACTCATCTCAAAGCACAATTCCTCTGTAGGAAGAGGAGCAAAATTTTTAACTGCTATAGGACAAAGAGACTGGGATTTCCAAAGGCACGTGAAGGACACATTTTAAAAGTTATTTAGGAACCTAGATCTCCCTTAAATCATGGTCCAAGTGACTTATACGTGTATAGTCCAAACGCAATCAATACAGTCTTTGTTTTGGAACATACAGAAAAACCCATCAATGTTCTTTTTCTATAGATGAGGCCACAGAATGCATCAGGGCTGTATGGACTTCACGGCGTCTCAGGAGCAATGGGGAAGGAAATGGGGGAAGACTCCTATCGGATCTGGATCGCAGGGCAGCCATGAGAACCACATG
>VYZW01049892.1:59100-69384 GCA_013401315.1 Balaeniceps rex
CTGGATCGCAGGGGAGCCATGAGAACCACATGCCCTTTCTCCTCCCAAGGCTTTTCTCCTCCTGTACGATGTAGAAGGATCAGTGGTTAACTTATTGTTTATAGCTATACCTTACTTTCTCTGATCATGTTTGTAGCTTCCAAGTTAGTTGGATTAAATAGCATTAATTTCCAAGGTAATTTCTGCTAGTGGTGGCAGCGGTCCCCTAAGGGAGGGGGCGAAATCTTGGGACAGGAACCAACCTCTACACATTTCCTTCATCACACTGTCCATCACGCTGTCTGTGATCAGCATACAGCATATTCCCACGTATGCGTTATTTAAGGGTCAAACATTAGCAATGCTGCTACATGCAGTGTTGTTCAGCCCACTCTTCTGCTAATTATTGTGTGAAAATGGGGCAAACTCCTTACACTGGATCCTGATCACCAAGGGTCAACATTTGCACATGACTATAGAAAAAGGGGGACTGGCCCAAACAGCCCATCCAGGCATCCCAGGAATTTAAACAATAAGCTATTTTGTTCTCTCAGGATGTAACAAAATTAACCTTTTGGTCCTTTTACAGCTCACGTGCAGATAAGATATGCACTTTTGCTGTGCGTTCACAATATTTTTCCCCCTCCCTCCTTAGAGCTGATCTAGCAGAGTGGAGACAGTTACTACTGAATTCAGGTATGTCTTAGCAAAATTGTCACCCCTGGCAGGAAAACCAGCTTTTGGCTTCTCCTGCTAGGAGAAAACCAGACCAGAATCCTATTTAATTACTGGCAGACACATACTTGCACTTGCCAAGGCCCAGCCCCCTCCGTGGATGTAAACAACGCCGCGCTTGAGCCTTTCATCTCGCTTCCCAGGAGGTTCAAATACTCTGACTTCTACACCGTCAAAAACAGCATCTGTGATGTTAATGTCTTCAGAGGAGACAGACTTCAGCTTGTCAAAGGTACAAATCAAATAATTCAAAACTACCAAGTGATGGCTGAGTCTCAGATAGTGAATGAGGTGACACTAGGAAAAAAAAAAAAAAGAAAAAAGGAGATTTCTGTTACTTCAGAGCATATCATACAATACTCCACTGACGTTTAATGCAACCGTCCTCAAAGGGCAGGTCCTATATGAAAATGAATATGGATTCTTAGAATAGCCACTGGAAAATGAATGCTTATCAAAGACCTCTAATACTTTTAAAGCTGTATTAAAACAAAACCCTGTCCATAAAAGATTCTCTGTTGTCAAAATAAACCAAACCACGAGCACTACGTGGATCAAGACAACTGTGAATGAGCACTCAGACCCTTGCCTTTGAAAGACACCTCCAAAAAGATGAACCTCACCAGCATGCTCCACTATGAGACCTGTGAAGCTCCTCAGACCAGTACCAGCAGAGGGCAATACCACACAGGCAAAATTTTTGCGGTGGTAAGGTATCCAAAATGCAAAGTATTTCTCTTGTTCCACCCCAAAGCATAAGTCTTTCCATTTCCGAATTAAGAAAGTTCTCAACGATTGCAAAGAAATTTGAAAACAGGAATGGTCTCAAAGGAATATAATGCTTGTTTATTGGCTTGTCCTGTATTTACCTGCTGAATTGGGAAGGATCTGAAACACTATCCAAGAACCATGGCAGCTGATTTTTTTTCCAACCCCAGAGACTAACGTGCGTTACTTTTTTTGTGGGCATGTGTAAAACACTATGAAAATGAAGATTGATCTGATCTTTCTGTCCCCTTATGGTAGAAGGAGAGAGACTTTTTCCCCTTTGGCTATCCAGGATTTTTATTTTCATCTTTATTTTTTAAACTTTGCCCTGAACAGATTAAAAACCTGTTTCTCTCAGCAAACAGTAATGGGATCCAAGGCACTCCTCCAGCCTAAACAGTCACGAGGTGCTCCCCACGTATGACCTGCATGCTATTTGTAGTGCATACTTGTTCCCATTCCCTAGCTGGTGCAAAAGGGGTGGCAAAGGGTGAGCCAAAGGACTGCAGCGACTACGATGTTGAGACTGGCCATTAAAAAGTAGTGGGGGTCCTTCCCCTTTTGCAAAGTTAATCTCTATCTTAGTGATGAAGGCTAGAAATTGGATAATCAGCTAAGCCTTTTGTACAACTTTCTCAGTCAAGGCAATGAAGTTGGGAGGTAAAATTAATACACATGCCTAATGTATATCTTTAGGACCACTACCATAAAGAAAACTGTCAGCTGTGACCTTTTATTTTACATACAGGTAACGGGTACTTAGAAGAACAAGTGTACTGTTAGGAGCCATGCAGCTTGTCTACACACAACCGTTTTACTGGTTTAATTCTGCTAGTACCACCAGTGCAGCGCAAAGCTGCTAGTATGAATTAAAGATGCTGACGCCCGAGAGAATGGGGTCACCCAGGTACCAGTCCGACTGCATTCACGTTGTGAGGAACGGATAGTTGCCATAGTTTAACCTGTACAAAAACAAAGTAGAAGCCAAGTCTGGTTCCTTGTGACAGATGTGATCTTGCAAATAAGAGTTTCACGGTCTCTTTCTGGTTTCTATTGTTCACGAGGACAGCTATTTTGTTTTCTTGACTTGAGTTTTTTTACTTTGAAGTCTTTCTTGACTTTGGGTTACTTCCGCAGCACTGTTTTTGCAGCCACTTTCACTGCCAAGTTTCAGTTTCTCTGCCAGGAGCGCCCGCTCACGGTGAAGGAAGGGCTAACAGAGGCCAACACACACCTCCAGAGGAAAAGCAAACTGTGGAGCATTCAGCAGCATCCGTGCCAAAGATGATCTGTCTCCTTAGGTCTATAGCCCCAGCTCCTTACATGTACCTTTAATCTGTCATTAGTTTGAATGTTAAAAAAAAGAAATATTGGCTTTCAGTCACCTGCTGTACAGAAAATGCCCTGCACAGCCCCACTTCCACTGCAGGTTGCTGTAGAAAAAGACAATTTTTGACATTTTTGCCCAAAAAAGACTAGGCTGAGTACAATGGGCTGCTATGTGAGCAGGGAGAGGAATCCACTTCCAAAACAAGAATTTACAAAAATGACTTTCTTTTCTTGCCTTAGCTTGTGGTAACATCACCCTGCTGAGATAGTTTGGTGGGAATCCAAATTTTAAAATGTTTGCTGCTTTTTGGATGGAATTTATTTCTTTATACTGCAAGGCTTTTCTCTGGGAGAAGAAACACAAAGCACCCGCCCTGTGGGAAGAAATGCTGAATTCACAAGGCTGTTTGTATCTCTGAATTTCAGATCATGCTATTCTCCCACTATTACTTAAAAATTCCCACAAGAAACCCCAGTTTCTGAAGAGCAATACATCTACTAATAATTTGGCAGACAATTTGTTGGGCTGCCACTGATGTAACCAGCTAAAGATCTGACCATCCGCGTGCCCCATGGAGGCTCCCGGGGAAGGTAACTGGGAATCAATTTTAGAAATACTGCCGGGAAAACAATGTTTTTGTAGATTTTTTTTAGCCTGACTGTGCTGCAGCAGATGTCCCATTTTAGTTTTCTCCCACTTCAGTTCACATTCTTTGTAGACGAGATTACCACACGTTCCCTGGAATCAGAAGTGTTTTATTTTCAAGGCTAGTTAGTGGTGTTTACCGAGAAGTGTTTTGCCCTGTTCTTTAAACCACAGAGCACCGTGGCCATCTGCAGGTTATCACATGTTTTCATGCCTTTTTTTTTTTTTCCTATAACAGACCACTCTTTCGAAGAAACCAAAAAGCTGGAAGAGATGCTTTGTACATCAGGGCACAAAAGCAACAGTCTGGATTTTTTTTGTTAGGCATAGGCAGTTTTTTTGCCAAGCACTTATCAGACAGATTCTTTGTAAGTGTATCTATCTAATCAGCCTATTTGGTTGTCATTTATAAGGCATCAGGACTGCACTTTTTGCTGGCAAAGAGCTAGTCTTGTCCAAAGTTCTTACAAATAAAATTCTTAGATCTTTCTTGTCTATAAATAGATATTTAAAATAGATACAGAATATCTTGGGACTCTGTAATACAACTACTGGCAGAAGAACATGCACTTAATGGTTGGCTAACTCTCTTCCAGGACTATGTTGCCACCCAAAGGGCAGACCTGCCCATGCTGTTGGCTGTGCTCCCCTGGCACCTTCCTTGTGTTGGCCCTAACGAATGTGAAGCCTCAGAGCACCACCTTGCTGCACCAGCTCAATATGAACCCAGCAAAACCAGGGAAACAACATTAAACTTCAGCCAGGTCACCATCTTACTAATAACCCAAGGCAGGAAAGAGGGAGTGGGGGAAAGGACAGGACCAGCCCTTTTGGCAGCAGTCCACAGTTGGATTGGCTTAAATCCATTAAAAAACTGTATCCAGCCATCTCATGTGAGCAATAATTGGTTTGATCTTTTCTGGTATTCATGATTTTTACCACCCTTCCTGTGACAACACGCAGGACTGCTGCACGCTGTCAAATATAGCACTTAAATATATTTGGGAATTACGTGTGTGTGTGCGTATGCATGTGGAAGAGAAGAGAGAAACAGTGAAGTTCTCTGGTGAAAAGGGAGAGAAGACAGTGCTGTAATAATAAAAACTAGTGAAAAGGAAGAGAAAGCAAAAGGACAAGGGGGGAATTATGAGGCTACAGAAAAAAGTAAAGACAAACTCATAGGAAAGAGGAGATAGTACAAAGATGAAAGTCCTGTGGGTAGTTAGCCCAGAATCGCTGTGCCAGCCACAGGCATGGCACATCACTCCGTCTGGGTCACGGCCGCAAGTTTTCCCATGTAATGGCTGGTTTCATGCATCTGTGAGTAAACACTTTTGTTTTCTGAGCAGGTAACTCCAGGGAAACGTGGCTGGTGAACTTCACAGCATTCTGGGCTGGACTGAGTAATGGGCTGACACCGAGAGAGCTCAGCTGCTGGGAAGCGAGGCAGAGCTGGATGAGCAGGAGGACCCCAGGAGAGGAGGGCTAGACAGGCTAACGAGGCAAACGTGGGTATTTTGCTGGCATTTGAGCCAATGCAGCAAATAACCACTGTGGACATATTACAGGAGCCCTACTGACAATCTATTGCTCATTTCTGATTGCAGCTTTTCATTTTGGGGCTGTTGGCTCCCCGTGACCCATGGCTGCCTCGGCAGCAGTGTGATTTACGCTCACACTGTAATGCTCCCCAGCTCTCCAACAAGTCGGGCAAAGAAACCACTACAGCCACAATCTCCTTCTCTTTTACCAGGTCATCCCCATAACAGGGCTTTTCAGGTAGGGACAACCCAAGGAACCCCTAGAGACTAAGCTCTTCAAGACTGCCCCCTTCCTCCTGGTAAATTCTTTGGTGAGGGATACCAGATATTGAAAGATTTAATTGATGTAGGAGAAAATTTTCAACAACTGAAGAAAGGAGTCAGGGTTGTGATAAAAAGCAGACAGAATGAACAAAGAACTGCTCTACAGAGGCACTATTAATTCACATTTAATCACCAATACCTGTCCCTAAACTATCAGGATTCTTCTATTGGCTCCTCAGCTGGTAATTTCATGAAGAATCTCAAATGCTCACTGCTACGATGCTTACCTCCCTCATGGACTGTATATTAGTCATGTGTTCTGTATTATAAAAAAAAATCCAAAAAAATTTTTCAGTTGCTAATGTCTATTAACCTCTAACAGTACTCAGCACATTGGGATTCTTTGTCCTCAGATGACTTCCATAGCTGACACCATCTGGCTTCACATCTCTGACCTTTAGCCATGAAATTACTGCAGCTGGTCGCATCCAGACAGCGCACAAAGGCAGCGCCTCTAAAGCCAAGCCGAATGCATTGGCCGCTGCCTCTGCAGACCCAAGGTCCTGCACTGACCTTTCAGGCCTCGGTGGGATCAGGAATTAAGCAAACAGCTAAGGCTCTTTTTTTCATGCAACACTACTCGGGACCGAGCCAAATCTCACTCATGACTCAAATGAGTAACGATACTGGAACTGGGCAGCTGAACTGTCGAAGACTAAACTTCCGACCGTAAAAGATGCAGACACGATCCTCAATTCTGGCATCACTTTGCAAAACACATTTCTATAACATTAGAGTCCAAAATGCCAACTGCAATATCTGTAGCCAATAATAGAGATTAGTGAAAAATAAACAGGATCATTTCCCCATTCAGCTGTGTGTAGAACATATAGTTTTGCGTGCATTTCAGGCAGTTTATCCTGTTTAAAGGTGAATGACTGTTTTCTTTTGTTTTACAGAACCATTTCTTAATGCAGGCGCATTATTGCCCAGTAAAGAATATGTATTTTTAACACTGTCATATACAGTCCTCAAAGACAAGTGCTCTTAGTTTTATGAATTTCCTTTAGAACTGAAAAGAAGCCAAGAAGACTGTTTTACAGTTTACTAGTTAGAAGCAGAAACTAGACTACATTTTAATGTAAGGTTTTGTGCATATACCTATTCATCCACGATGATCTGCTTTTATACTAGATAGAGACAAAAGTTATCTGCTACTGCAAATAGGACTTCCAGTGTGGCGCAGTGTCTGCTCAGGTGCCACTGCTGTCAGACCTACCTGCCACCACTAACAACTTGGTTTACTGTAAACCAATTCCGAGACCGTGTTCTTGCATGCAAAAAACATCAACAACTTACTTGGCTGGCTACAACTATGATTTACATCTGTCCAGAAGTCACATACTCTGAAATATATGGGTAGATAGATATTAAAATGTTAGAAAGAACTAATTACCGTTCTCTCTAATCCTGAATGTTGATGTCCCATGGCCTATATTTTATTCTGAAAGCAAGGGAGCGGCAGAGAAGCATGAAGAAATCACCTGGCTGATGCGGACAAATGTGAGGACAGTTTTCTCCCCTGTACTGCTGCCTACCTTCTTCCATATGCATCTATCTGATGGCCTCTGTGCCAACCCATTTGTCTTTCCAAACCTCTGCTAACAGCTGTTCCAATTCCAAAAAAATCCCTTCTTGCTTGCCATGCACCAGAACAGCAAGTATCTTGACAGTGGTGTTCAGAAATAACTTATTTCAAAGGGCTTATTAAATAAACATATGCTACTCTCTTTACTTGGATAAGGGAGACTGGTTAGAGGAAGAAGTGAAAAATACCTGTATCAATCCCGCTGTTAACAGCAGAATTATGAAATGCTGCTTTAGATGCTTCTTGACAAAGTAAAACAATAACTATGGTTTAATCTGTGGCTCAATCCCCTAATTAATTTTATGTGGTTGTCCAAATTTCAGCGAAGCCAACTTCTGACGTACCTGTATACATATGTATGTACGTGGTTTTTCATTTCTGATCTACAACAGCATTATATCAGAGTTTTCTGTAAAAATGCTACCATGTCCCATTTTGAGACAGGTGAGAGGGGCAAATTACTCTCATTCTCAGTTAAGCACTTTCACATCAATTCATTAATATTATTAAAGTCCAAGTTTCTCTGTTTTCATTCTGGGGCAGCATAGGACATTAAAGCGGGCGCAGGAACAAGGCTCTGAAAACCCAGCTCAGTTTCCAGCTCTGCCACTGGCATTTTTGTGACCTCAGATAAGGCACTCCATCTCTTCCTATCTCCAATTTAAGATCAAGATAACAGTATCAGTCCCCTTCTGTAGTATGTTTTGAAACCTACTTACAGAACCAGCCCTATAAGCATTACACATTTTTTTTAAACCATGTGATTATACTTGAACGTTTTTTGAAGTGTCTCATGCTAAGCCTGAGTCAGTCCCAAGCCTGTAAAAAAATCTGTAGCTGACTGGGACAAACTCGACACGGAAATGCAAAACCTTATCATTAGTACACTGAAAGCCAGTGACAGTCTGATTACATTTTATTGGTAGTGATTATTAATGCACTGAGAAAACAAACGCATCATCCCTAACAAGAAATTGTTGTGCTTAATTGCCAGAGTCTTCACAAATCTATTTCAAAATAAGCAAAAGGCAATTAATGGTGTTTGAAGCACATGAAGTTTGTTTCATGCTCTTGGTAAAAAGGATTACAGTACATTTCAGAGATCTTAAAATCAGAAATGTACTTGTCTGCTATCAAACCTACAAAGGAAAGTAATAAACAGCAAGCTGAAAATACATTCAGAAGTGGGTGAAAGTTCAATGGTCACATTTAGAGAAATGTTAAACCATTTGGTCTTGCAATAGCCGGTAGAGGAAGAAAGGAGAAGCTGAACTGTACAAAAGGACATACACTTTATTTTATATGCACACACAAAAGCTGTCTAATAAAGTAAATACTCAAGCTTAACTTTTACCATCCTAGCTTCAGTTCACACAGTGCCTTCTTAATGGCAGTCATTTATTCCTGACTCTGTGCTGTGTCTCAGTGTTGGAAAGACTTCTGAACGCTTGGAAAGCACCTTCTCTTTCTCTCTGGAAACAAACACCCCAAGGCTCACCTGCTGTGTGACTCAGGGCACCTCTAATGCCTCACTTCTTGTATCCTTCTGTTGAAAACTACTTGTTCATTCCTTTGGTTTGTAAGCTATATTACAGGCACTGTTACTTGTTAGTAATTTTTCTCACTATAGAAGTTTGTATTTCTAAGGTCAGAGATGTGAACTACTAAGAAATTACCACTTCCTCCTAACAGAGACTTCCCCACCCCAGAGAGCGGGGACAGATGTGGGCACCTCAGCCCTGCCTGCCAGTTTGCTCCAGCTGCACGTCAGGCTTTGTCCTGCCAGCTCCTCTCGGGATTATGACCTCTAGAACATCCCAAAAGAGACAGATACCCTTCAGCCTCCAAGCTACAGGCACCAGAATTCACCTGCCTATGCCCAACATACCACATAAACAAACTGAACATGTACATAAGCCAATAGCCATATACATATATATAGTCCCAGTCATATGATTTTTCTAAAGATAGGTCTCCTTCAGCTAGAGGTTATGGATTTGATTCAGGTGTTCCTGGCTGAACTGTTACACTCTGTTTTGCAGGCAGTGTGCTGGGGGGGCATCACGGCCTTTCTGTCCGTACCATCAATGAATTGGGTCAAGCTGAGCACTTGCTCTTCAGTTACTTGAGTTAACAACATGGAGCAAGTGAACGTCAAGCCATAGATTTTACTGAAGAATGAAGCTACTGTAGGCCACATCTGCATAATTTTCATAGCAGACATATGGGAGAGTATGCAAGCAAACAGGTTTTATCCTATACAAGCAAACAGGTTTTATCCTTTCATCCTAGAGATATGTTTCGATTCAGCGATACATTTGGACCATGAGAAGATGCCCCAGCGGCTCAGATGAGCGGTCTATCTACTCCCAGACTCCGTCTCCAACAGTGGCAACCAGAGAAGCTATTAAGGCAGAACATACAAGTCTGGACACTCTGAGGTCCACTCTCCTCGTGCTTCCCAGCATCCGCAATTAGGAACATAGAAGGTACATTTCCATCTAGACCTTTTGGTATCCATTTATGGGCCCTCTGTCCATTAATTCATTTAATCCCTTTTTGAATATGCTGATGCTCTCATCCACTCAAAGTACAAGTTTTTGTACATTTTAGAACAAGCATAGTAAACTGAAATGCTGCTAGGAAATGTGAATAAAAAATACTTTCACATACACAGTACCTTACATCAGGCCTGACCATGACTGATCAGTCCTTGTAAGAGATCACACCATCCTAGAAGAAAATAAAGTTCACAGCTAAAGCCATTACTAGAAAGTTTGTGTTCTCTCATCTGTTTTGTGTCAGCATAAAAACGTTAGCAGAAAACGAGGGCGACATCACAAAGTGACATAGCTGTCATGTGTCTTGTGACAAAATCAAGCATTCAGAGAGCTTTGTTTAACAATACGATTCCGAATCAAGGCAGTTTAATATTTG
The DNA here is from genome assembly GCA_013401315.1 of Balaeniceps rex. Classification (NCBI taxonomy): domain Eukaryota; kingdom Metazoa; phylum Chordata; class Aves; order Pelecaniformes; family Balaenicipitidae; genus Balaeniceps; species Balaeniceps rex. Next base: position 68,948 of record VYZW01049892.1, read on the forward strand.
AAAGAGCTTCCCCCATGTCTTCTTTCCCTAAGGCATACTTCATGTATCAGAATAAAAACCATTTTTTTTTTTTTGACCCAAAGCCTGCAAGTTGGAAACCAGTCTAAGCCACATCTAATAAGAAACCATGAAACCCAGAAGATAAGACCGTATGCCAGCTCTACTAAGATGTGCATGCTTGATTTACTAATCAGGACGAAACAACGAGCAGCCTGGGGCAACCCTGCCCGGAGCTGCCTGCTGCTTTCACCTCGACAGGAATCGGAACCCGATTCCATTTTCTCCTCCTGGACGCGGTAACGGCCCGGTACAGCGGAGACGGGCCCGCCGCAGACGCGATGCCGGTGATGGAGGCGACTCTCCCCTCGGCTGCACCTACAAACGGCAGCTCTCCGGATCTGCCGGGTCCCCCTCGAGCCCCGGGGAGTCCGGGGCCG
>VYZW01049895.1:6992-19444 GCA_013401315.1 Balaeniceps rex
CCGCCGCCGCCGCCGGAGCCCCGCCGGTTTCGGCCTGCTGCTCTCCGGCGCTCTCGGCCGCTTCGTGCCCGTTCTGGGTGGCGCCAGCGGCGGCCGCCAACTGCTGCTCCGCTTCGGACATGCTGCCCCGTCCGCAGAGGCGAGAGGGACGACAGGCGCCTGCAAGAGACGAGCGCGGCCCGCGGGTCAGCGAGGCGGCTCCCCCCGCCGGGCCGGTCTGATCCGGTCCGGTCCCGCCCCTCCCCCCCTTTCCGCCGCCATCCCGCTCGTACTCACTTTAAAACCCGCTCCCAATAAAATCCGGGCCGGCCGGAATCGGATTAAAATCCCCCAGGCGCTGGAGCTGACACCCCACCCCGCGGCGCTCGGCTGCTCGCACCGGCCCCGCCGCCGCCTTCTCCTCCCCCTGAGACACGTACTCTCCGGCCCGGAGCCTTAACGCGTGGCCGCCTTTATACCGCCGGAGCCTCAGCCACATAGCAACAAGGAGCTTCCTCGTTGGCCGCTTCCGCCTGTCATTCACGCCGTCCGGCGGCTCCTGTTGGCTCTGCCGCGGGGGGCGGGCGGGGCGCGGCGAATGGCGGCCCGCGGGACTCGATGGGCTGGGAGGGAAGGCGAGGGAAGGCGCGCAGGGGCCTCTCGCCTGGGTGCTGAGGGCGGCTCTGCCCGCCGCGGAGGCGGGCCAGGCCGGCCTGCGAGGGGAGGAGGGCGGCTGTGGTGCCGTTATCGCCGGGGCAGCCCGGGGGGTGCGGGGCGCCCCGGGGAGCGCCGCCCTGCCTCGGGGCTCCGCGGGTCCGGCGCGTTGTCCCCGTGTGGCGGGCGGGGAAGGGCCCGCTCCGGCCGCCGCTCCATCGCGCGTTACCGTCCTCGCCAGTCGCTTCAGGAAAATCACAAGCGCGACAGGGAGGAAACCCAGCCCCTGAGGGTGCGGGGCCCGGGCGAGACGGTCGGCGTCGGCACTCTCCTACCGCGCCTCAGTTGTTCAGGCACGGCGCGACCCGGGCGGCCGCGCCGCCGAGGGCCCTTCCCGCCGCCCCGGGCAGGCCGGCCCCGCCGGAGCCCTGCTGCGGGAGCCCGTTGCCCTCGGGTCCCTCCCGCGCGGTGAAGTTATGGAAACACGCCTGGGACTTGAGCGCAGTATTTACTTACAGTGTTGCCCTGGTTTAACTTAAGATGTGGTATGTACGCTGAGTCACTTACTCCGGTACGAGAGGTTTACTTAATGTTTCCAGCTCTGCTGGTTTTGCAACCGAGAGGGCCAGAATTTGTTGTTTTTAATGGAAACTTAGATTTGGATATTACATAACTCTGGGAGCTGGAGCCCTGAGCATGTGCCTAGGCTGTAATTCCTTTTGCCCAAGGATATATCAACCTTGTTGACAAAGTTGTGTGTGAAAAGTGCAGAAGACAACTGCTCCTTGTAATCATACTTCAAATTCTTGTACAGTACACCATTCCTAATATCCCATTTGTCCACATCAAAGGGACAGAGTTTGGCTTTTTGATAGATGGCCAAAGCTTACTGCCACATCAGAAAGCCCTTTGCTTGTGGGCAAAAAATAACAATTATTACATAACTTTCTGTAGCAATGCATACATTATTACTTGTTCCACCCTCTGTCAAATATCTCCTCTGGCTCAACTTGCATATTTTCATCTGCTATTACAATTCAGAAAGAGTGCACATAGCTACTAGTGAATAAAAATAAATAGCGGTGATACGTTCTGTTGTTAAGTAATCTGGTCTAGGATCTAGGCTGTCCTTCAGTGAACTGCTTTTAGAGCACTTCTTATCCTTTACAGGATTCATTTTCTGAAGTTGGAACTTGGTAAAACAGGACATTAGGTTTGCTTTTGTCAGCTTTGTAGCAGTTCAACAAGCAGAGCGTTAAAGATGAACACGAAATAAAATCAACATGGTACGTTCAGAGTAAGGGCCTGATGCTCTTTTTTTTTTTTTAAATAAAAACATTCCATTGCTTTGTCTATAAGCCAGACCTCTTAAGGGGAAGGGGAAAAAAAAAGGAAATTGTGCTTAGTATTGGGAGTTCGTATGAAAAATAGCCCCTCACTACAGCCAAGAGCTTCAAGCCACTCTTTTGCTTTGGTGCTTGTGGTACTTGCATGAGCATCACTGTAACTGGCCCAAGCTGAGCTTTCTGCTTTGATACCAGTGCAAATGTGCAGCAAGACTGCCTTGTATTTGTTACTGGAATTGCAACTGATTTTCTTACAATTTCTGGATTTTAAATCCTCAGCCATAGTGGCTATTTGCCTTTGTCAATCTGACACACACACACACACACACACACACATTTTTGCTGGTCACAAATGGAAAAGTATCAAAGCAATCCAAAAATAAGTACCCAACACGAGTAATTTCAAGAATACACAAGCGCAGTGTAATATGTGTGATTTGTCAGCCAGGTGCTCTATCCGCGAAGGATACTAATTTGTAAGTGTTCTGCCACACTTTCAGCCCAAGCTACAATAGCTCAGAACTTTATCTTTAGAGATGTTTATCTCCAACTAGTCTGGGGACAGGGTAGGGTATGCTACAGACAACCTCTACAACCAGCTCTTCAGGCTAAAGTTTGTGAAACAGTATTATATGAGGTCAGGTCTAGTAAAGACAGTACAAAGAGTACCTAACCGGTACACTTGAAAATTGTAATGTCCGCAGGACAGGTTGTATATGTTATCTGATAAAGATACTCATCTTTATGAGAATGTATTTTTTAAATTGTTTTTCTCGTATTGAACTTTAAATAAAATGTTAGAAGCAAAGAAATTTTTCAGAAGATATTCTCTATCCTAATTTATACCATCTCAGAGGAACTGACCCCACATCCAGCATGAGAACTTCTTTTGATTTTTTTTAGGCAGCTTTGGTTTAGATTGTAAACCTATCAGGTCTGTACCGAAAAGGTCTGGTTTGTGATTAAAAACACAAGCCACTGTCTTGTCAGCTGACTGCATTCATTTATACAGTGCTGTTAGCCTGCTTCAATTGGAAAATATCATGCATTTGCTTAAGTCACTACAGGGGACTAAAGCCAAACTGATATTTGCAGGTTGATCTGACTGGGATGGCTGAAGTGGCAAATGCTACCACCCTTGTGCCCTGTCCAACTTCTTTTTGCAGGTGTTTATATATGCAGCTGTGGCAGCTGACTGCAGACATAGATCTGCGCTGAAGTTACAAGTTTATAGACCAGCACCTGGCAGTAAACTGAAATTGGCAGCAGTTTATATGAGTCTGTAAGTTTAGGCTCAGCTGATGGATGTAACCTGAGTGCTTTTGATGATGTATTTATTACTTAATTTTCTTGCAAGATTCACTGCCCCAGACAGCTCCTTTGTATTTCATCAAGCCTTGCTAAGGACTTGAATGATTGTCATTTCATTGGGACTTCTCCATACTTTTCTTTCTTTTCTCTTCCCCTCTCCCAGTTCTCTTACTTGCTTTGCTGAACCTGTCTCATCTTTCCTTTCATAGCCCTTGCGCTGATACTTCGGCACGTGTTACCCTTTTCCTGTTTAACAGCGCTTTCTTTAAAGCTGTACTCTTTCCCAAGTGCCCATTTCTCCTGGTCAGGTCCATCTCAGTCTCTCATCTTGGCAATTCCAAACAGCAGTTCCCAACTGCCAAGGTTCTCTGTGGTTCCCAGCTGCCCCATTGTAATAGCTGTTTGATGCCTTATATGTCCCATATCCAACAGCAGGATAACAATGTGGTTGTAGACTGGCTAAGCAGCCGGTTTGAAAACTGTGACTGGCACGACTAACAAAGTCACTCTTTACATATCTAGACATCGAAGACAGAGAAACTTGAGAATATGGGTTGTTATGACTATTATTTGTCTCACCAGGCCCCATCATGCCACAGGTAATTTTAAAGAATTCCTCCGAGTTGTGACTTGGGTTTTGGCCTTGCATTTCACTCCCCACTCAAAGCCTGTGGTTAATGAAAGAAAAATACACACACACCTTCTCGGGTGGTAATCCTTACCTGACACATTTACTGCTGAGAAAAAAACTATCATTCTGTTTGCCATTTTTTAAAATCCTGTAATTACTATGATTATTCATGGTGTTGACTGAAATGCAGTTGAATTTTACTTGTTCAGGGACTTTCTGATCTTGGGCCTGATTTTGCTGTTCTATCAAACTTGCTGTTTACTCCAAGCCCTGCCCTTGCTGTCTGTTCATACCAGTTTTGTGCCATACCTGTCTTCATTGCCTCCTTCCCTTTCTTCTTTATCCTCTATTACCTCATTATTGTGTTGATTTTTCTAGTTCCCCTCTTCTAAAAAAAAAAAAGAGAACCAACATGTCATTCACTGCCTTGAAATTGTTGATGTAATTTATCCCTTTCCTACACCCTTTGTCTCTCTTGTCTAAATTGATTGTAAGCATCTCAGGTCACAGACTGCCTGCTATATACAAAATACACAATATAGGAAGCTTCTGTCTGAGTTAGTCTTTATGCACAGTACAAATAAATAAATTTAATGGAATTAAGAGAAGATGTTTTTAAGGAAGCATTGACAGTGTAAGTTCAAAAAAAGCCTTATTTAACTGATTGCCTCTTGAAATTTGCCAAATAAAATATTTTTATTGGTTTATTCATACATTCATTTATTCATTGTGGATAGTATCACACTGAATACTTATCTCTGAGCTTAGTGGCCTCAGGGATAATGCAAGCCAGTATTATGTTAAACATTATGTAGAACAATGAAAGAGCGAACGCGGGCAAGCGTGTTTCTGCTCCAAAAGGTTAGGTAAAAGCCTAATATCTATATGCAGTATCTATTCACGATGTCTATATACAGATGAGGAGGAGCTTTATAGAAAATGAGTTGTCAATGCCAACCTCTACAGGTGTTCAACAGGAGCTCATCATGGGATAAAGCAGGAAAGTCTTTCTCTGAAAGTACAGTAGTGGAATTCAGTTGTATCGGCTGGCAGGAAATAGGAGATATAATTTCAGTATCAAACAAACGGTATGTAGGACCAGATCAGTGTGTGAGTGGGCTTGCAGTTGAAGGCCAACAGTTTTGTGTGTGATAGAGAAGACTCTCTTTGGAAGATGTAGAGAACTAGCATAGTTAAACTGAAGATCTAAGAACATGGTGTTGCAGAGCTTTCTGAATGGAAGTGAATGCTTTATTTCTTGAGGCCAGAGAAAAGGATGTCAACAATAACTGAGATGAGGAGAGCTTAAGCAAGATTCCCAGCCATGTCAATAAATAACAAAAAGATCGCATCTTGGTTGACATCTCCACAGCAGTTTAGACCAATCTGAGCCCAAACCGCACGTTCTTGGCTGTAAGGTTCCACCCACTCCTTTGCACAGTTGGCTGTAAAATAACTCGGTAGAAATAGTGGTTGGTTTTCAGGCAGATGGTTTGTCCAACACACGCTCATTACCAAGACTTTAAATTGCAATGGAGACACCTGAAGTTTGAAAGGAGACAGTAATGAGAAGCAATGACATCTATATTTGCCCATTAGGATGTTGAGCAATGAGCTAGAAGGGAGGAGAGTCAAGAACAGCGCTCACCGCTGCTCTTGCAGAAAAGGGCAAGAAACACGACAGAAGGTACTGACAAGCCAAGCTGAAACAGCAACTGGAGAAGCAATAGGTGAAATAATTGCAAAAGCTAAGATAGGACACTGGCTAGCTATGCTAAACATAACTGAAGGCCAAAGAAGAGATTGGTTTAAGATGGGTTCAGAAGCTTTCAGATGATGAGAGGAAGCAAACCCAAGTTTGAAGGGGATTTAGGGTAGAACCGGACAAGAGATGCGATTGGAAGACTTGTAAAAGTGAGATGACAAGAGGCACTTCTACCAAAGGCTTTTTTTTTTTAAATGTAAAAGAGAAGCATAGCTGTGTGGGTGCTGGGGGGTCAGAGCAGTCTGAATGACTATAGCTGTGAACAAATGAAAGAGTGGGTGTGAGTAAGATCAGAAAATGAAATAGGGTGAGGTTAATAGGGCAAGTCACGGAGTTACAGAAGATGTGTAGATAAGATTTTTTGTTGTTGCCACTTACAGACTTGTAGAAAGGGGAAGCATCAAGAGAATATTTTGTCAATTTCATCTTTAAAGAAAATGGTGAGCATAGAGGAGAGCAGCAAGGAAGGCTTGACAAGGGTTAGTCAGCAGCAGTGAAAAGCCAGCTAGGATTACAGGCATGCAGATAAGCTGCAGAAGTAGAATAGTTTAGCTGTAAGAAGGCAGAAATGGAGGAGAGAGCAGGCTTGCAGGAGAGGAAGTTAGCTTTATCACAGGATTTCCGTCAGAGACACTTTGCACTGCAAAAGCAAGCATGGATGAAGCAAGCGCTGAAGGTAAGCTGGTACTGTGGGTACGTATGACAGTTTATCATGAAAGACAGAAGCAAAAAAAAAGCAGCGGACGAAGGTTGTATGCGTGGTAAATGTACAGCTAGTAAATTACTACTAAAGCAAATACATTTTTCTGTGCTTAACATCAAAATGCAAATAAAGCTAAAAGATGTGCAAGCTTCATTTTTGATCAATGTAACTAGTCGCTATTATTCCTTTAGCTTTTCTTCACTGTTATTTTCATCATTCTGTTTTCCTTTCCTTCTTTTTTTAACAGTCTACAAGACATTAGTTTCTTCACCTTCTTGCAGCATTGGAGTACAAAGCTCTGAAATAATATTTTTCCTTAAAAAGTTACTTATCTGTTGTTAGTCGAATGCAAATGCACCTGCAGCCACAATCTTTCAGTGTTGTTATATTCCATGCCAGCTAAAAATAAGTGAGACGACTAAGGCTTGTTAAACCGCTTAACAGATAAGATACAGCAGCAAAGCTACGCCCAGAGAAGTACTCAGAACTGTAACAGTTCATTACCTTGTAATTATAATTTTACTTTTTTTTGTTTCTTTTCTTAAAATCATATCCCTGGCCTACAGAAGTTAGGGAAGATGCTTCAGACCAGCCTTTTAGTTATCAGAAATATTTTTTCAAGCACTATAAAGATAACATACATAAGATAATGGTATTAACACAGGGTTATATGGTCAGGTTTATGGAATCCAAAGCTTTAGAAGAAACCTTTGAGATTCTACTACTGTAAAAAGATATGTCTCTGTTAGAGAACACATAATGTTATTTTCTCTTAACATGTGGGGCCACTTTAAATTTGTAAGTCTGCATTATTAAACCATCGTGGGAAGCGTAGCAAGAGGAAACCCGGGGTAATTGGCTGCAGCTCCAGATGCAGCCGCCCGCTCATTGGAGAGCAGAGGGTTCTCCGAGGTACTAAAATTAGACAATCTCCGCCCTCCAGAAATGCTTCTGGAAACAGCGAGGAGGAGAAATTCTGACACAGACCGAGGGCCCGTGGTGGGGAGCGAAGTGCACAGGACCCTGCTCCCGGCAAAACTGCAGTGTATAAGGATGCACAGAAAGATACTTTTTTTTTTAACTTGGTTAGCTGGAAAAAAAACGCACACAATAAAGAAATTGCAAGAGATTAATGTTAGCAGTGTTTTACATGGATATTAAATTCAACATTTCTTATGTAATAATGATTCTGAAGTATTCATCCACGCTGAGGAAGCCTTTGAACTGCTAAATCTAAGCTAGGCCTGTCAGACTTGTGCTCATTGACTTTGAAAAGAAATGACTCTTGCCGAATTAACTCTGAACTAAACTAAAAAACTATGTGTGGTTTTTTTTTAATAAAACGTGTTTATCCATTATCTCTGTGTAGTTGCAGTGTTTACAATGTCTTCAAATTAAATATTGGATAAGGTATCTCTGTTAAAGAAGCAAATGCCATGTGCCTGTCTCAGTGAAGGAAAGCCTGTATCTCAATTACTCAGTCTTGTGCACTTGGAACCTTTATTTTGTAAGGTATGTGAATAAAAACTTCAGCCTTTGATTTTTAAACGTATTTCAAACTGGCTGCAAGGAAATAATTGCATAGTTTTGTTTCTCGATTCTATTTTTACATTGTTTACATTACTCATGAAAAAGATTAAGGCAAAGTGGATTTTTCTTACGCTAAAACCAGCTTTTGCAGTAAATTTGCTATTTCCTCTGCTAATCAGGGTATGCAGTGTCATCATCTATGGCTCTTAAAGTGGTTTTTTTTGGTCTTTTCTCCTTTGCATCTACTTTCAGTCTGATTTCATTAAAAATTTGAAGCCTATATACCTGTGTTTTCTCTCGTCTCTTTGTCAGTGTCACCTCAAGGACTCAAATGCAATGGCCAGTTTCAGCTGAATTCGCCAGCAGGCCAGAGGTCTTAACAGCACCTCGGCTCCCAGAATTTTGGAGAAATGGGTAATAAGAGGGGATGAGGCCCAAATGAGAGGAGGCATGGCTGCAGAGTGAGCTCAGTAGTTATCAGCGCCGTTCGCCACTCCACACCCCGATAGTGCCGGGCCAGCTGGCAGGCGTTCCACCCGGAGAGCCGGCCACAGCACGCGCGGCCCTGCCTGGGGTAAACAGGGCGGACGGGGAGGTGATGCCGGGGTGCCTGTGGCCGCAGCACCCAACACTTCGGCTTCCAGGATGCGGGCCGGGCTATGGCACGGAAGATCATGTCGGTCGGATGATGGCTGTACCGTAATTGCTCCGAGAGGGAGTGGCCCCGGAGAGCTGGGGAAATAGGGAGTGTGCAGGGAGCAAGGGTATTGGCACAATGGTGGTAAAATCTGGTAAAAATCCCCAGGGAACGTGGCTTCCCCAGCTCTTATGGCTCACCTCATTATGGTTTAACTCGGAAGATGGTGATGGTTTCTAACTCATTACATGTTTGTTTTTGTGATAAAAGTGAAGTAGCACTGGATAGACACTGTAATTCAATCAAAAATGCTGAAAAACAGTATTAGAGAGCTGTTGATTCAGGTTAGTACGTCTGGTATGCCAGAAGGCTGCGCACTGTAAGCTTCCGATCCCGCTGATGTCGATCAGACATGTAAACAGGAAACCTTGGGCATGCTCCCACAATAAATACTGATACTTAAATAACCTGAAGAAGGGCTTGTGTGCTTATTCTTTTATCCAGTTACCTCAGTTTATGAACGCCTGCTGTGAGATCATGCCTCCCTCAGCAGTCCTGAGTGTGAGGTAAAACCGACATAAAGCTTTTATTGTCACGGAGAAAAGAGATTTTTTGATAGCTCCCCTCCAGATCACGCTGCTCCCTTCCTTATTCTCCTACCATGGAGGTGCCCATAAACAGGTAGATGTGGCCCTCAGTTATTTGCCCGGAGACCGCGGCTGTCCCGGCCTGCGAGGCGCGTTCCGAGGGCAGCGGCCTCTGGCTGCCAGCAAACCGCCACTCCCGGCGCTCCCCAGCCGCCATTTTTGCCCCCCTCCCGGCTCAGCACACAGCCGAGGGGCGCGGAGGCCATCTTGTGGCCGCTCCGCCCGGCGCCCGCCCGTGGAGCCGACCCCGCCGTCGCCTAGCAACGGCGACGGAGCGGGAAGGTGAGTGGCATGGCGCCGCCGGCGGGAAAGGCCCAGCGGCGGCGGGCCGGGCCGGGCGGTGGGGCTGGGCTGGGCTGGGCTGGGCTGGGCTGGGCGGGGGGACCGGTCGCAGCCGCCGTGGGGACAGAGCAGGCGGAGCTGGTGGCGTGGCGGCGGGTCCCTCAGGGTAGGCGGGGCTGAGCCCTTCTCCGGGCTGGGTGGCGGGGAGGGGTCTGTGGAGAGGAGGGAGCCGCTTCCTCCGGTGTCCATCGAGCTCTGGGCCCCTCGGAGCGCCGGTGTTCGTGACGGAGTGTTCCAGCTCCAGCTGGCTGCTCCGAGCGCTCCGAGTGTGTGCGCTTTCAGCCTGGTTCCTAGGCAAAGGCAGCCCCGGCCGTCCTGTGCTCAGCTCTCCGTCTTTCCTCCCCTGCGGACGGTGGTGGCTGCCTCCCATCGCCTGTTCAACCAGATTTGAGAGCGAACGAGGAGTCTCAAAGGTATAGGTGCAGAAAAGATCATCCCAACCGCGAAGGCAGGTATAACTGAGCAATTATGTATGATTTTTGCAGCAGTGAGCTGGCCAGTCGGCTGCGTACCCGTGTCTTGTCCAGTGCAGATGGAGAGAGACCTAGGGCTGTGAGTGTGGAGGCAGAGGGAAGAGGGGGCAAAGAAGGACAGTGGTCACAAGTCTGTAGGAAACCCGTCTGCACTAGTTCCTCTATTCACAGAATAATTTTTTATTCTAATAGCTTGCTAATGGCCTGATCCGATCTGTTAGAAAACTGGCTCTTTGTCTTGAGTCCATAAATATAAGAGTTAAATAACAATTGAGAAAGACCCTGAGGCTTACAGATGGACTAGCTCCAAGTAGTAAGTCCCACACCACAGTCTTCATGCATGAGAATACAGGTTTTGGGTTTGGTGGAACACAGGGCTGGTGGATGGAGGATGTGGGAGTACAGCGAGCCTGTGAGCCTGGCTCGCTCTGGCACATAGCACAGTGTATGATAACGCTTCTCTTTCTCTCATGTATGTCTGACTTAATTAGTGAAATATTAGAAATAGAATAGTTTACATTTTACAATTGGCTAACAACATTGATTTTTGGCTTATTTTCCACAATATGCTACTGCACTGAAAAAGGGAGTGTTGACTCGTCCAGTGCTGACTAGTCCAGAGAAAATCTCAGGCAGATGTTGTGAAATGGGGGTGACCATCTCTGTTCCTAGATGTCGTGGTTTAACCCCAGTTGGCAACTAAGCACCACACAGCCGCTTGCTCACCCTCCCCCCGCCCCGTGGGATGGGGGAGAGAATCTGGGAAAAAAAAGTAAAACCTGTGGGTTGAGATAAAGGCAGTTTAATGGGACAGCAGAGGAAGAGAAAATAATAATGATGATGATGATAATAAAAGAATATACAAACCAAGTTATGCACAGTGCAATTGCTCACTACCCGATGACTGATGCCCAGCCAGTCCCCGAGCAGCGATCGCTGCCCCCTGGCCGACTCCCCCCAGTTTCTATACTGAGCATGATGCCACATGGTATGGAATAGCCCTTTGGGCAGTTTGGGTCAGCTGTCCTGGCTGTGCCCCCTCCCAGCTTCTTGTGCGCCTGGCAGAGCATGGGAAGCTGAAAAGTCCTTGACTTAGTATAAACACTACTTAGCAACAACTAAAACATCAGTGTGTTATCAACACTGTGCTCATACTAAAACCAAAACACAGCACTATGCCAGCTACTGGGAAGAAAATTAACTCTATCCCAGCTGAAACCAGGACACTAGAGTACACGGTAAATGTCACCGCAGGTGACTGTGCAGTAGACAAACTCCAAATATCATGAACTGGTGTCATTGCAGTACGAAAGGAGCACGTGAATTCTAATTTAGAAGCCAAGATGCAGATGTTAATGCCCGAACCTCAGATTTTTGTGGAAAGAACTCTGGCCCTCATCAAACCAGATGTCGTTGATAAAGAAGAAGAAATAGAGGATCTCATTCTCCGATCAGGATTCCTGATCACTCAGGTAACAGGCTGTGTTCCAGAGAAAATAACTGCAGTTTGTAAGTCAGAACAATATTTATCTTAACTTTCAGCAGTCAAGCCAGTTACTAAAAGCTGGTGTGTCCAAAAATCAATTTGTATTTTTCATATGTCATCAGCTACCGCTGCCAGATTCTGCAGGGATACATTTTGTTGGTGCATGGGATGGAACAGAACAGACCGAATATTTTGCTGATCACAGAAAAACACAGACTTTGTTAATAAACTCGGATTTAGCAAACATATGTAGCAGATATGTGGACTCTCCGAAGTAACTCTTTGGAGAGCGTATCGTTCTGGCATCACAAGGTTTCATACAGCATGTGTTTGCCAAGTGGATACTTAGAGAATTAATTGAATTAGATAGCTGGCCAGTTGCCGTCTGACGTATTTTTGGTTTCCACTGTTTTTAATGTAAACGGGCTTTATGGATATTTAAATGTATTACAAATGTTTCATTTAAATAGGCCTTACTGAGCTTGTCCTTTTGCATTTTGGACACGCGTTTTGCTTTTTGGTGGCCATGGGAACGTTGCCTTGAGCACCCGCGGCAGACCCTGTGCTGCTGGGAAAAGCTCTAGAGCGTGACTTTCAGCAGAGATTGCGTTAAGAGAAGATTTGCTGTGAGCTAATAAGAAATGTATTCTCTCAGTCCTCTTTTATGGGGCTCTTTAAAGAGCATTTGAGAAAAATTTATTACGGTACGTCAGAATCTGGGAAATAAAACCAGGAGCGCTGGGGCTCTTGGAGCGAGGGATACGTCAGGATCTTTGGCGAGGGTCATCCGTGGTGCTCCGCGCCTGGCAGGACGTTTTTCCTCGCGTTTGACTGCCGTTTATAACGGGACCGTGCTAGGGCAGATCCCCGCCCCGGCTCACCGGCGGCCGGCACCTCGCTGCGCACCGGCGGGCGGCCGCTGGGGAGCGCTGTGCTCCCGCGCCTGCC
>VYZW01049895.1:31509-82046 GCA_013401315.1 Balaeniceps rex
GTTAAACTCAGCTGTGAATTCACAGTACAGCCTCCTGTATTTTGTTAGTTACTATGGCATTTTCTTTCTTACTTTGATGGGATACTGCCTTACAATAAATATCTTCTTTGTGTTGCTGCTGGAGCTTTCAGTTTTGCTTTTGTGACAGACATGTGTTATACTGTACCTATAGAAGATCATAATTTCTGTAGAGAGTGTGTGGGTCCTTACCAGGAGAAAGGGCAAAAGCAGCTNTGGAAATTTGCTTATTGTATGCTTGCTATACCTGCACTGGAAGTTATTCTTGGAACTATACAGATTGAGCTAGTCTGAAGTACATGATTGTTCAGCCGCCTTGTCTCATAAGGGATTTATTATCTTTAAGAGCAGTTAAACTGCCAGGGAACTTGAACATACTTTAAAGATGGCAGAAACCTCAATCACAGCTCTGTATGTCAAAAAGGGATATAAGATGTATAAGTTCAGGCTAACCAAACACAAAAGCAGACAAGTATTGANTCGCTGCTCAGAGTTTAGGACTTTCTTTCAGAAATTTTAAGAAAAAAAAAAAAAAAAAGAAAGGGTCGCATTTGGATTTGCAAACCCTCATCTTTCTCATGTAGGAAAAGAAGAGAGGATTTGTCTGTCTTCCTTCATTCAAGCTATTAATCTTGACCATCCTTTAAACACCAGTCATCTAAGCAAAATTGGTACATTGGTGATAAACTGATGGACGTTTGTCTCGTGGAACTATATGAAGGGAAGGAGTGACTCAAACTGTTACTTTTCAATGCCGTATTAGAATGACAGATTCTATTTAAAGACATAAGAGTCATAGTAATTNTAATCTATTTATAGTCAATGCCTAAGCTCTCATTTCCTTGCAGGGGGACAGTTGGTTTTTTGTTATGTTTCCAGATTCTGCACTGATTGTCAGGCTGGGAAATTCTGCACTTCCAAAAGCAACATCTTATTGCTATGCTGGCTATCGGTTCTTATCTCTTTTAGGTGTTGTAAAGTTTTTTCTTACTGGGTGGCATTCCTGTTGCAGTGTGAATGATGGCAATGTTTTGTACGTATTTAGTTTTGTGTCAGGCCTCATCTCTCTATGTGAGAAAATTCCCAGGAGTATTTAGCATACGCGTGCGGATAAATCTCCTGCATGCCCCATAAAGTACTTTACTATGGGCCAATATAAAGCAGTCATTGCAGGGTGATGTTTAAANTGGAAAGAGACTCTGCACGTCATAAAAAGGTAACTTGCAATTGTTTTTGCAGTACTATTTCCTTGTAGATGCCAGTCAGTAGATCTGTTCTTGGACTAGAAATAGGACTTCAGTCCTCTCTGCTGATTACCTACTGCTTTGCTTTACTCAAGCAGACTTAGCTCAAACCAGCACGGCAATGTCACATGGACCATCACAGGAAATAGGTACTTTCTTGTTCCGCTGTTAGCGAAACAGAAAAACCAGCTATGCTCCATCAGGAGCAGCTGCCCATACCTAGAAATCTTCCGCAGTCTGGATGAGCTCCTCTGGGTGTGGAGTGTGTCAGCAGCGTGACTGATGTGTTGAGCCTCCTTGGGAGGATGCCTGTCAAATTATTGTTATGCTGCCTCCTGCCAAGTGATCATGGAGATGCTGCCATAAGCTCAGGGGAGAGCCTGTTGTTGGTCTTCTGAGCCAGAAATGAGGCATTGTTGTAAGACTAAGCAGTTGGTGGGAGAAGAAGGCAGCTTGCAGACAAGTGGGTGAATGATACTCTAATAATGATAATACTGAAGGATTAAGAATTCTCTTCAGCTTACTGCTTCTGAGCGTTTTACAGCTGAGGGAGGTGATGCTTTCATACAAAGTACTTCATGTAGTGGTGTGCTGGGTATGCTTACATTTGTCTTGTNGCCAATATAAAGCAGTCATTGCAGGGTGATGTTTAAACTTCTGAGATTAACACAGTCTCTCAATTGCACTTACTTATTTTTATAATGTGTAATTTAGCAACTGAACCGTGAAGTTATGACATAGCAAGGTCTTCTTAAAAACAGTGGTTCCAACTGCTTTTAGTTTGCTTCATTGTAAATCCGGAGCAATTTCATTCTCTTAATTAAAAGAAAGAAGGAAAATGGGATCACTTCTGGGAGCTGCTCAGCTGGTACATTATACATACGTCTGAAATGTGTTGTCAGATGTTGGCATGGCACATTCTCCCCTCCTATTGAAAGCTAAGAGTTTGTGCCAGATTTCTCTGGAGCCGGACTTGGACAATACTGTTTTCTGCATGCAGAACACTTTGTCATTTGCCGTTTTGCTAAGGGAGTTGCACAATGGTATTTTTGCCTGGATGAGGAAAGTTTGATCAAGCCTCTGTTTGAAAACCAGATGCTTTTTTCTGTGGCCACCACGCATCTAGATAGCCGTGAGATCATTCCCTGCTACTTACCGCTTCCAACTAAACTATCCCATGAGGCTATTTCAGAATAGGTTTGTTTTTTTTTTTTCTTCCGAGGTCTTCCATGTAAATATACTGAATTGACCAGCAAAGTTTTGACCGTGACTGTCTTTGTTTTGCAAAGTTCTCTTGTAAACAGGCACCATGCTGGCTTCCCTGAATAGCACCATCAGTGCAATTGAATGGGAGCAACAAAGGCATAGGAAACGAAATGTCCGTTCAATTTCCTATTCATGTAAATGATAGTTTATCATACTGATTATTAGCTTCATGTAATTAGGATCTGTGATGGTTCTTAAGCCTTTTATTGCTCTTTTTTTAATGAACTGCAATAAAGCATTGCCTCACCTGAGCGCTGACTCAGTGTCGAGGCATTCTCCAAACTTAGTGTTATAATTGCTATTAATTCATCAATACATACGGCAAAGAACATCACCACACTACAAAGCAGCCGTGATGCATCTTCACCAGTTGCTCATTCTCTCTGCAAAATGTTCCTTTTTAAGACTACATGGGATTCCTGGAATGAACAATTTTAAGTTATCTCTAAACATTGTTTTAATAACGATACCTACTTTCTTTATAACATCTCTCCGCAGTAGATGAGGCAATGCTGTACAAGGGAACTAGCGGTACACAAATGGTACAAGTGTGAAGGTCAGGGACAGAGAATTGAAATGATTCTCCTCAGGTCATCCTTTGGAGCAGCAGCAGGATCAAGAATAAAACCCATCTCTCTCTAGTTCCAGCTTTGTATCATGTCAGCTGAGCAGTATATCAGTATATCTCCTCAATAAAAAACGCCTGCTTGCAGTTAAGGAGATTTGGCACTGTGTACTGGATCTGTAGCCCAATCTAATGTCCTCTGAGTTAATGTGGAGGAAGCCTCTTCACTGTCTGTTTTGGAGCAGAATAGAAGTCAAGGCTACCAAACTCTGAATTCAGGCTTGTCCACCAGTCTTCTGTGTGCCTAACATCTCAATTTACCCATCTGAACACAGGCAAATATTCACATGATCATCCAATACCTCCTGGACCGCTAGGCTGAACAGTCCATTTCTTACAGCGTTAGTGCTCATGCACCTACTGCCTACACCAGACTTTGGAGTGGAAATACGGGTAATTGCACAAGCAGATGGTTACTGCATATGCACTGCTGGGATCTGCGTGTTTAAGTACCTACTTGTACGTAGGAATGGGGAGTCTAACACCTGTGTTCTCGAGGTTTGCCAGTTGCTTGGTGCTTGGATCATTTGGCATATCGTGTTTTGAAATGTTTCTTTGGAGACACTGACTGTTACCTGAATACGTGTAGAGAATTTCTCTGTGTGTGATATGATGTTTTAATGGAGAAAGCTGCTATCGCTGTAGTGATGCCAGTTACAAGTCTGTTAATGACTTCTGGACTTCCTAAATCAGCGACCAGAATTAGTGGCCAGTTTTCTTTCAGTCTAGCCAAGGCTTATTTTTAAAAAGAACATGTATTGCAGAATAACCTTAAAGAATCAGTTGGTCTAACGTCTTACAAGAACATCTTATAGTAAAGGAAAAGATGGTATTTTAGCATGTCTCTTACTGAGGCATTGCAGTAATAATTACATGTAAATTCAGTTTAGTGGGAATAAATTGCAGACAAAACAACATTTCAACTGAAAATAGTTATAAGAAAACTTTTGTGTAACACAGCCGTGGGAGAGGGGGGCTGTTACAGCAGGGGCTGTAACGGAGAGTGAGAAGTGATGCTTCTCTGTGGAAGTGAAAATGAGCTGGCCCAGCACAGTTCTGGTGTCGTGTCTGTCTGTGTTGAACTAGCAGGTTTGGAGCACAGCTCTGAGGCTGGAGTACTTCAGCTCCAGCGATATGGATGAGTCTGTGACCAGGAGGATCCATGTTACTCTGCTCTAGCGGCATCTCCAACTGTTCTGTTTTCTGTTCCATGTTGCTGTCTACAGCCACTAAAGGCAAAGATCCAAGAAGAAACCACACAGTGTGTTCGCTTGCACCATCTTTTGGAGCTGCGAAAGAAAAAGAACAGGTGGAGAAAAGGCCAGATGAAGACAGGCATGTTCCTCTTCTCTGCAAACTCAGCTTCATCTGCCTGTGTCTTCCCCTGATCCTGCAACACTGAAATAAAATGTTTCCCGATGCCTCCACCTTGCAAATACTAATACTCTTACTGAACTCTGCTCAGCGATGATCGCAGGTGTGTGTAGGCAGGACTGACCTGGACAGAGAGAGACAAGACTGACAGACCATTAAATTTTCTAGCTATTTTTTCCCCCTGTGCTGTTTTCTGGGTACAAACAGTTGATGTGACCTTCATCAGCTGACGTGAGGGAAAAAGTGTAAGTGTATTTTTAAAATGAAATGAACAGTTTTATGTGTGCTTTTACAGATTTACTACAGAAGATGATGCTGGGCCATGTCCTTAGGTGCTATAATCTGGTGTAATTCTGCTGAGGTGAATGCTGTTTTGTCAATTTGGGTATGACCTGAGAATGTAACGTCCTGACAGTATGAAGTGGCAGCTTTTGCTTTTCACTCCCTTGTACTGACAAGAAATTAGATCTTTATTTATCTATCCAGTTCCAATGAAAATCAATGGTTTCACTGTCACCTAGTATTAATCCTCTGTTCTGCTATAGGTTTTCTTCCTTATGGTTGGGAAAGTTTAAACACACAAGAATTTATAGAAGTCACTGTTTGTATGTGCCAACCCTCCTGTGCACGTGAAGGAGCAGTACCTGGTGCCAAGTGGGTTTTCCAGAAATAAAATGTTCTTTTATATGCACATACGTGTAACATTAAATTGTTTCTGCTCGTAGAGGTTGTGGGATTTGCACACCGGTCTGGAGATGACAGATTGCTGAATTTGGGAATTTGTTTAATCTTTAGAGAAAAAATTGTCTTCCAAAAGTTTCTTCTTCCTGTGGTATATAGTGCAAGGGGAACATGTTGAGGCATGCCCTTTTCTGTTTGCTTTCAACAAAAATGGGAATTCTTTAGTTAAATACAAAAAATGGAAATTTCCTTCCCCCCCCCAGTATATTTTGGTAACTGAAGCACATTCACACTTGGAGAGATGGGCCTGTTTTGCAAGGGAAAACCAAAACATTCCAGTGCAGCTAATATTGCAGCTCCTCTGGTGTCTTAAGTTCAGGCCACAGCAGGGGGTGCAGACACCTAAGGGGAATGAGGTAACTTTCTGGAGCTTTTCTTTGGAAGAAATAATAAGATGAGTCACAATTAACCCATTCAGCTAAATTAGTAAGGCTCTTGGAGGTGACAGAAGAGATGAGGAGCCTTTTAAGCAGGGTTGCAGTGGAGAGAGGCTGCCTTGGGGTAGTCTCAGTCTCCACATAGACCGGGCGGTCCTGTCCTTGCCATCGGTGCTGTTATACCTGACTTTCCTTTGTGGAAATCACGATTTTTTTGGCATCACTCTCTTGTTTCAAAGAACTATTGCTTTGTCAAATGACTGAAAGTACAGAGACAATTTCCTGAGAAGGTAAATAGACCTTCACTTTGGAGGACATGTGGTACCCCCCACATAAAGGGGGCTGTGCCCGTGTGAACAGCTGATGGCATGTTTTATTCTAGGCTTGACTTTTCATGACTTCTGTAACAGATATCTGACTTGCCGGCCACACTGTAAGTTTACTTCACTGCCCACTGCAGGGGATAGGGCATTTTTCCTTGGCTGAAACACTTTGAAAACTGATTCCAAGCCTGGGTTGGGATTTTTTTGTTGTTGTTAGGGGTTTTTTTTCCTGCTAAAGTAGTTAAACTTGGTTTATGAATTAAATTGAGTCATCACTTACCCATAGGCTCTGCTTCTGGCTTTGGCTTCCTAGTTCTAATGGTTTGCCCTGCAGAAAAGTAGGTTTTTTTCTTACATCCCTTCAGGCCCAATCAATACGTTCATCTTCGCCGTTGCAGGAAGCATAAATTTGCTCCCTTTCTTACAGCCTTCTCTTGTACATCCTTCCCTGAGATGTCCAAGCCTGGCGTAATGATCTTGCTTTGATTATGTTGCTCTGGCACACCAAGGGGCTTGGTCCAGGCGTTGTGTCATGGAGTGCGCTGCTCTCTAGGAAAAAAGGGCTCTCCAGTGCAAGTATCGGCACAAAACGTTTTGTTCCTCTTACATGATTAATGTGAAAGGAGTGTTTTTAAGTATACTGGCTGTGTGTAGGAGCCTGAATAAGTACTTTTAAAAAAAAATCAATGGAAATAAACATAGCAGCAAAGTAATACGAAAATGTATACCACTGCCAAAATGAGTTACGCCTGGTTTTCTCCACCATCCCATGTGACAGAGCCTGAGAAGCAGATTGTCTGCTCCTCTGGAGCATAAGCCAGGGAGTCAAACATGTTACTTGGGATGTTTTGAGATAATAGGAGATTGAGGCCAGATCTGAGGGTGTCAGATTCTTCTGGCATCCTAAAAAGGACAAAATTATAGTTGAGAAGGCCATCCAACCTATCCACAGCCCAGAGGTGTTTCCAGGTGACCTCTCGGTGTTCCCAAAGCCTTATTGCTGGTGGGGCAGAGGAGTGAGAAGCCAGCGTCGGGTGACTCCAGGCCTTTGGCCCGCTGTGATCTCTTCTTGCATCACAGCAAGTGCGCTCTAAAATTTCTAAGCGAGAATACAGGCTGCTGTGATTCTTTGCCAAGCAACTGCATTGCTCACCTTTTTCCCCAGCTGTTTGCATATCTGCAGTGGTATCATTTGCATGTCATGCACTGCAGACCTGTGGTGAAGTTAGTCAGAAATTGCTTTCTGCTGGAAACAGTTACCTCTTTTGCAAAAAAGTTAAAAAAAAAAAAAAATATTAAGGGGTGTCAAGAAATGCTGGATGTTTAGGAAAAAAATAAATTTAAAAACTTGAAATGTAGAAACTGTGCATCATGAGCTACCTTATCTGTGCAACCTGGAGCTTTTCTTAAATATAAATACTACTGAAGGCATTTCAGCGAAAGAACACTTTGTAATTTGTCACAGTGTGACTTGCAGTGGAAAACACGCCATAGCAGCAGCAGTCGGGACCATAAAGCGCTGTCTCATCAGTTGGGCTGTCATGAGAAGTGAGGACTATTTCTAACCCAGATGAGATCTCCAGAGCGTTTCTTCCTCAAGGACTGGTGGGTGGATTAGCAGTCAGACCTCCGAGGAACAGGCTGAAAGCCTCTGAGTCCATGGCGGGAGGGACACAGTTGGAGTAAGAAGGAAGACTAGCACATCCAAACCTTTTTTTTAAGGATTTTTGTTGTTTTTTTACCATTAGTCCTTTTCTAGTTCATTGTATTTAGCAGTCTTGAGAATCCGTGTCTTTCAGTAAGCAGACGAGTGTGCGTGTCTTCCCTGGTATCTCAGAAAATAAGGATATGTTGGTCCATCACAGAAACAGCTATGCACTGGTGAGATGGGCGAGCGGGAGATTTCATGTCCCGTTGCTCGCTGCCTGTCTCTAGCAGCCAAGTGCTTGTGGAGAAGCCCCTTGATCATTAGGTAGCTGCCGAACGATGATTGATGGACCTTCAGTTGACAGAGCAGAGGACAATGCTGGGCTAAACCCGGGGAGCTGCCACCGCAGCTCTTCCCTCTTCGCTTCCCAGACATCTGCGACCCTGGTGACAAATGCTGCCAAACGTAGATCCTGCAGGGCACGTCTCTCCAGCAAGTCTCCTTGTACCCTGTAAGCACCGATCTGCTTATCTCAGCAGTGCTTGGCTGCTTTCTGTTTTCATTTTTCCAGCCTTTGGGCCTTTATGTTTTTTTCCCCATCGCCATGTGGCTGTGAAAAAGAAGTATCTCAGGTGGTCTGTGTGAAAAGCTACCTGTCGTTCAAAACACAGGCCAGGGTGGCATTTGTTCCAGGGAGTAGCACCTGAAGGACGAGTCTGTTATTCCGTAACTCCTTAGTTGATAGATTTTCCCAAAAGCCAGTAATCTCCAAGGAAGAAATGGCCTGTCTGGAAAAATAAAGCAAGACATGTAAATTGCTTTAATGGGATGCTCTAATGCATTTATATCTCCTTAAAAGGAAGCTAAATTGCATGCACAAGATGATAGATGAGTTTATTTTCACATGTGGATTTAATAGCCTCCCAAGATGTAACTGCGTTTTTAGTGCTAGAAGAAGCCTCCAGAAAAATCATTCCCTGGGGTGAGGTCAGTGTCCTCCTACAGTCAAATTTCAAGGGGATGAGTTAAAGAGTTTTTGTCAGTGGTTAGCTTGGTTACGAGGCACGGTGGTTAATACGATACTGAACAAATCATGGTGATGTGGAAATTAATTACAGCTTCTTCACAGAACAGAGAAAGTAAAAGTGCCCCAAAGACCATCTGGGGTTCAAAACTCGGCTTCCTGCTGGACGGTGCTGATTGCCACTGTCTGTTCTCTTCATAGCACTATTTGTTACTCTTCACAAATATTTATTTGATCATAGCTGTAATTAATTTTGTGCTGAAAACGTACAAACCACCCCGTACTTAGTCTCACATGAAATCTGACATCCTCTTCACTGAAGCAGAACTGTGGCAAATCCTTGGCCAGAGCAGCCCTCTTCGGAAAGTAGGATAATCTAAAATGCCCTAAATAAGACTCTCCCACAGATATGGCACTTACTAGGTTAAAGCACAGGAAATTGTGAATTTTGGGCTCCATCCTGTTTGACCATTTACACTATCTCCTTATCAATGTACCTAGCCTGGCCCTGGGAGATTGGATGGTGTCTGGATACAAGAGGTACAATTTAGTGCTCCCAACTGCTTGAAAGGAACCGGACAGTGATTTGTGACCTCTCTGGCGATCGGTGAGATAAAGCTCTGCAGTGGGGATGTTCTCTGCCCTGCCACTAATCCTGGCCAGAGCTGGCCCAGGCTCCCCGTGCACACCTTGGAGATGGAGATGGAGCTGAGCCAAGGCTGTGAGCTGGAGATGGAGATGGAGCTGAGCCAAGGCTGTGACCTGATCACTCCCAAACTGTGAGCTGTCTCAAATCCAGATTCAAGTCTTGCAGCCTGTAGTAGATGGGGAAAAAAAATGAATGTGCTGCTGTCAAAAGCATATAGATGTTTCACAGGGAATTTAAATAGTAGGCTGTTTGGTAAAACAGAAGCTGAGACTGCTACCTGAGGTGACAGCCCTGGCACCCTGCAGGGGGAAAGCCCATGAGACAAGACACACAGCGTGAAGTAGTCCAAGCTGGGAAGTACGACTGTGTTTGCCCTGGGATAAGGTTTGTTAACTTGAGCACATCGAAATATAAATGTAGCTGGTTTACTCCTGGACCTGAGCTGGCTCGAGCAAAGCCACCCTGAGAGTCTCTTCCCAGCGCTCCTGTCCAGGATCGGCTGCTGCCAGTGGTCCCACGCCAGCAGAGATGTCCCCCGGGGCCAGGTTTGCAGCCTGCCACCGGCTGGTACGACCTGCTCTCCAGACACCTGCGGTGCTGCTGCAATGCTGGGAATGCTTGGCACCTCGGGAGGCATTCAGGACTGAGTTAATTTAATTATTCTCTTGCTTATTGCCTTCGAAATCCACTTAGTGATAGATAGGGAGGAGGTGCCTTGTCCCTATCATCGTTGATGGCAGCTCGCCAGCAGAAGTGTCTGCCTGGCAGGAGTGGGGATGGAGATCTGGGTCAGAGTAGGTTTAGCTTCAAGGCACTGGGCAAAAGGGAGAGAAATAGAAATTACTGTGTTTAAAGCTGTTACCTATATTCTTGATGGATGATCCCCTAGAAGAGTCAGGCCAGGAGCTGTAGTGTTGTGAGTTAGAACTGTGGAATTGGGAAGAAACATGAGAACCATTGTCCTTATCCTTGTCTGTGCCTGACCAAACTGTCAGGCTTGATCTAAATCAATGACAAGAGTCCCACTGACTTCACAACCCAACGTTTCAGACCACGTAACTCATCACAGTGCAGTTTTGAGCACTGGCAGCCAGGCTGTATGGTGGGACGTGGAGTGCAGCCGCTGTCCCAAGCAGAAGAGCTTGCAACCAGCAAACTCGGTCCATGCATGGCCCGAGTTTGAGCCCAAGTGAAGTAACGCTTGTGCCTCTCCCCACTGTTTTACAGTCTTTCCACTGACCGCGTCATTATCATCTTTTATGGCATCCCATGAGCTATTGAAAGCATCAGAGGAGGAAATTAAGGGCCGTATACTGTCCAGGCTTCTGTGGTCGTATGTCCCCTGACGAGCTATTCTCTCCTGGACGTGCCCACAAGCGGCTTCGATTAATGTTGCGTAGGACACTGAAGAAAGACTAGTGAAAGAAGGAAAAGCTGAAATACTACTCGAGACCTCCCTCTCTATTTCCCGTCATGTCCTTCTCCTTGTAAACTTCTACCTTCCCCTTCTACAACAGATTTAGACTTATTCTCTTTCATTTTCTGGCCCTGTCCCACACGATTGCTAGTCGTCTTTGCCTCCTAACTGCATTTGGTGACCATTTCCTAGCTGTGGTCGTCATCCTCTGCTCCTTACTGCACTTGGAGTTACTACCAACTCCCTCTCCTTTCCTCTCTGCATTTCAGACCCTCTGGAAGGGATGACTTTGGGTCTGAGAATGTGATACAGGCTTTAGAGAGGGTCTTTTCTAAACCTCAGAAGTGTTTGGACCGAGTCCACTTTGGCCGGGAGCGCTCTCGTGCGAAGTTGTCCCAGCGGTCACCTCTGTGCCCAAATAATATTTTAGTTAGGGAACAGATCACCTTTCTTGTTCGTAAATTATGGGCCACTGTGTGTGTTTGGAGAAAGGGAGGGTGGGGTGGGAGAGGAATGGAGGAGGAAGGAATTAATTTTCAAAGTACATTGCAAGTTACATTTATTTGGTTTTCTCTAATCCATCAGTCTTCTGTTATATTGCTCATCTCCTTGGGGCTTGTTTGAAAAGGGGGAATTTACTGCACTGTAAGCCAGGGCAGTGATTTGCAAAGCGGGGGGCATGGGATGTATCCTAGGAGAGAGCAGGGAACCAGAAAAAGAGGTGGGGAAAAAGAAAAAGAAAAGCTTGTGAATCCCTCCGCAGAGGTGTAAATCTGCCGTACGTTACCCTCTCCCCCCCAGCCACCCGTGGGGACATCTTTGGAGGGGAACAACTACCTTACCTACAAGTGGCTCTTGTACAGCAGCACATGTGGCCGATCAGAAGTAAGGACCAGCGGGTGGGCAAGTAATTCACACCCAGGCTCCCTGTACACCTCTTCCCCCTTGGAGTAACCCTTGGGTAAGAAACTTTCCCAGCAGACCTGTCCTTGCTGATCAGGTCTCCTGGATGGAAGCATGGTATGAACTCATGGTAAATACGGACTTGTCCTCTCCAGCCAGGGAGAGCAGAGGCAACAACTCCCTGTAGACAGTTACTGTAGGTGTCCTCCCCAACCGAGAAATGTTTGGGAAACACTTGTAACTCTTTTTCTCAGGTGTTACAAAGAGGATTTGTTTTGTAAATAGCGAGGCTGTTAATTGCCTTGACTTTAATAAGAGGGAGCTGAAAAGGTGTTAACAAGTTTCTTTTGCGCTGGGCTGGCGATGAGCCACCACCGGGGAGCTTCGTAGGGGAAAGGTGGCAAAGTTGCTATGAAAGTACCTTTGCTCTCTAGAGAAGAAAAAAAATTAGGCACCAGTTTAACCAAAGAGTTGGAGTAACGTGGGAATTTTGTAGGATGGATTTAACTCGGATCTCCACACAGTTCAATTCCAGAGGATTCCCCTTCTGTCGAGCAATGTGGACTGGAGTGTCCCCACGGCAGCACAGCTGTGAAGGTCTGAGCTGGAAGGGGTTTAAGGGTGGTTGTCTCCCTCTGCTTCTCTCAAGGCACAGGTAGAGGGAAGCTCCTGCACACACTGTGGGAAGCCCAAGTGCTTAGCAGCTCTGAAAATCAGGCTGGTGCGGTTTAGGGATCTAACTTTAAGCACCTCACTTGAAAAAAATGTTGCTTAAGATCAGAGTTGAGGTTTCAAAGTCACTAACTAGTCACAAAAATCTTTCCTATACACTCCAGCAAGCCAGACACCCAAATTCCCCATCTTTCCCTGAAAATCCCCGTCAATAAATCCTGCAGAAGGCATTGCACAGATGCTTTTTCATCCTCCTCTATGGGACTGGCACTAGCAGGGGCTAACCAGGGGCTGATTAAGGCCCTTTAACTTTGTCATGCTAAGGGTTGGTTTTGCAAGTCGAAAAGGACTTGTGACTTGTTTTTTAAGACTTTAGGGAATTGCTGGCACTCACTGGTTTCACTGCACCAGATGCAGCGTGACCGGGAATCTACGCTGCATATGAAAAGGTCACTTACCCTGTTCAAGAGAGGAGATTCTAACACTTGTCAGCTTGAGTGATGGAGACTCTGCATTGAGAGCCATAATATTCATGTCAGAGAATTGCCAAGCCCATGCGGAAGTGTTGAAGATGGATGGCCTGGGGATATACTCCTGACACTTTAATACGGGGGGAGGATACAACACAAACATCTCATGCAGAATTATAATCCATGAAAGGGCACTGGCGGCATAAATTAAAGGTAATCCACCAGACAAGGAGTTTAACAGCCGAAGTGAAGCAGGCTGGGGTGAAGGAGGGCTGCTGGTGAGGCTGCTGCGGGACGTCGGAGAGCACAGCCCCCAGCCGGGGTGGGAGAGGGGTGGGAAGGAGCAGCCCTGGGCCAAAATCCGTCCCCTTCCAAGCCACTTTGCAAAGACCATCTATGCATGTGGCTCGTCAGTGGGTAGCCTTCCTGGCTCCGCTTCCCTCTCGGACTTGTCACTATATCAAGCAGACGCCGTCCTGCTGCTCTGTAGTCAACAGAAAAGCCCTTTGTCGATTAAATAAACTCGATTCGCAGCTTGCTGGCAGTCGCTGTACAGCAACACGACCTGTCGAGGGGAGGGGGATGGGGGCAGGTATTGCTCACCAGGGTACCTCAACCTCCGAGCACAAACGTCCCTGCCGGCCTGCGGGAGAGGCTGATGAGGCACACAGCCAACGATGACGGAGTGAGTTCTCCATCAGAGCCATCCCTGCACTCTCTTCTGGGAGAGGGAGCAAAAGCAACAGCACGGATCCAATTTCTGCGGTGGGTGACATCCTCAGCCCGTGCCGGCGGCTCTGCGGTCTGCGCTGCCGCTGCCTAGGTGAGCGCGAACGCTCGCCTGCCTCCGTGTGACCTGCACACCCCGGGGATGTGCGATCTGTCCCTGTCAAGAGGACAGATCTGGTGTGCACCTGGACTTCACCTTTCCTCCACGCACTGATGGAGGTGACCCTAGCCAACACCGTGCGTGGAGCAGTGCCCGTTTCCCTGCCTAAAGGGGAATTAGGCTGTGGGGGCATTTCCACCTACTGGGAAGAAGAAAGAAGAAGAAAAGCTGATGAGCTGGTGGCCACTGCAGCTTTTGAGCACTCGCCACGGCTCCTGGTGAGGGTGCCGGGACAGGCGGCTGGACGGCAGCACGGCACGGCCAGGAGGCAGCAGGTGAAGCAGGGACAGCGATGATCCTGGATTAGATGGGAAGGTCCAGGAAAGCTTGCAGGCTTAGCCTGGGCCATTGTCCTGGTACAAATATCCCAACACTGATTTTCTGAAACCCTATCGATAGCTGAGCAGGCAGCTCTGACATAAACCTGTCCCGGTCTGCGGTAACGCTATAGCTGGACTGTATTATATCTTAATTTAGAAAATGTTTCCCTTTCTCCTTAAAAATGGAATATAAACCAGTCCTTTCTGAAAATAAAGGCACAAATACACCACTGGGAAGGTGGTGGTAAACCTCCAGAAAGCCAGCGGTGATTTCAGGCCAACCCAACTGCTGTCCTGCAGGTTTCTTATCGCATAGGGTACTCTTCCATGGCAATGGCAGTGCCCCGTGAGCAGCAGCTCTGGCAAAGCCTGTTCAAACATGAAGATGCTCCTCCAGGACTGTCCAAGCAGTTCCACAACCCTGCCTGAAGCCCCTGCTACAGGGCTTGGTGGGGTGTGCCTGCTCCAGGGCATCCCTGGCACTGGTCCTCTGCAGCCCTTCCCACACCCCAGTGCTGCGAGGAGCCTTTGGCCCCAAAGGGCAGAGGCAGTACCGACAGCTCTTTGGGGGCAGGCAGCAGGATTTTGGTTTGGGTTCATACAGCATCTGCAGCACCTGGCCCCAGTTAAGATTTTTACTTTTTCATTGTAATTAGGATCATTCCCATTACCGCAGGATGGCAGTCAGGTGCCTTCTCAAGGGTTTGTAGGGCCAATCCATCCCTTCCTCCAAGCATGCAGTGAGTTACAGGTGGTTGGGATCAGTGTCCCAAATTGGAGTTGACTTTGGGTAATCATGAGTAAATACATTCAGGTTTGAAGACATCAGTCCTTTCACATGCTCTTTGGTAGTGGTTAGAGAATGAGTTTTGCAAACTGGTAGACGACAGGACTTTGCTCTACCGTGTGCTGTTATTTATTTTGGAAACTGCTGCATAGGACTTGGTTGTCCAGGTAAGATCACCACTGAAATGATGAAACCAGCCTGATGGATCGTGCCCTACAGGCAGCCGCGGGGTTTGTTACCCCGTGCCCATGGCATTTCTGTGTGTGTTGTTACCAAAAGTGAGTACCAGCGGGCAGGGGCTCGCTGACAGTGCTGTGATGGATTGAGATGATCCTGAATTTCTATTGTTTTGTAGTGAATGTAGTGAGAATTGATGACTGTTGTATCCAAGCAACAAGGGGGAGGATGAGAGAGCTTCAGCTTCTCCAGGACCGTAATATCTCTGGCAAGGTGCAGCTCTAAGCCACAGAGTTGTCTTTTGTATTTGTTCAGAGTCACTATTTCTGCAAGCTGTAAAAAGAGAATGGAAATTTGTATCATGGGGTGGTACATAACTTTCTCTTGAGTTCACTTCAATTTGTATTTGGTCTCTGGCTTTTGCATAAGATATGCTCGTTGCCTTAGATAGTCTGGGTGCCAGAAATGTAAATGGATTAAAAAAGCAATTAGACAAATTCAAGGAAGAACAGTTCATCTCCAGCATTTAAGTGCAATGCAGCGGATACGAGTGATACGAGTGCTGGCTCGGCAAGACCCTGGCTGCAGGTCGGTGCGAATTGGAGGGTTCAGCGGCAGAAGGATTGGTCTTGGCCACGGCATCTCTGCTCTTCTCTGCAGCCCCTTTCCCCAGGAAAGTTAGTTTGAAAAGATGCTGCAGAGAGACACGTAAGATACACAGCACATCCTGAGCATGGTTGCTCGTGGGGAGCCCTCATCTTCTGGGATTTACCTCTGCAGTTTATTAACCATGCTATTGGTATACAGCAAGATGGTTTTCATGTGTGCTTGGGAGTTATCCTGGTGAAATACCATTTCCCTCCTCTGCAGCAACTGTCCTGTGCTCTGTGTAACCTCATTTTGTGGCTCCACGGGATTTTGGCAGCGCTCCGTGCCCACAGCTCCCGGGGCTGCCCAGGCGTGGGGCTGGTGCTGCTGGGTGCTGGCCCGGGGCAGCTCCGTGGGGCAGCAGCCGCCCAGGCAACCACAGCAGATACTGCAAAAGCAGAGCCTTTTTCTGTGCAGAAAAGCCAGCCAGGGCACAAGATGCAGGCAAGGTTTTTTTTTTTTTTGTCTGTTTTCATCATTTCCAATTCAGCCTAAATTTTGGTGGGTTGTAAATGATGTTGCAGCAACACTGTGCAAAAATCTTGGAGGTTTTTTGCTTTGGTGGTGTGGCCTGTTAGGCATGGAAATCTCCGAAACAGCTACCCCAAAGGCAGCAAACAAGCCCCCCAAATGGATGGCGTGCTGGTGTAGCCCCTCCAGCTTTAACAAAACCACTCTTTGCAAAAATAAACGTGTGGCAGTCAGTTGTGCTTCCCGACTTGTGCGTCTTACACCTTGAGCTTCCCGATCTGGCTCGAGCGTGTGTCCAGGCTGTGTTTGCACTAGGAGCCGTAGGGATGCCCGGGTACAACCCATCGAAGCGTTTGTAGTGTGGGCGCAATATGCTGGCAGAGCTGTCGGGTTTTGTTTTTTTTTTCCCACTTGTCTCTCATCCTTCTCCTCCTCCCCTGGCTGGAACGCAAACCCGGTAGAGCATCCTTCGCCCCCGCATCGTGGGTGCAGGCAGTGGCACGGCCCTGGCTCCCTCTGGAGCAGCGCTGTGACTCCTAGGAGCAATCCAGGCTGAAGTACAGCCCCGGAGAGGCCAGGAGAAGAGCAGGACCCACCTGGGATGGCAGCAGCCAACGCGTGTCCCCTCCTGCCCTCCCCGCCGTGGCGTGGGGCTGTTTGCACGCCGAGCAGCAGGGAACCAGCAGACACATTCACAACTGTCCCCAAGTTTTCTCTCCTGCCCCCAGTTCAAAGGGCTCCTCTCGTGCCTCCGAGAATTTTGCAGTGAGTGCCGACGCTTTCCACATCAAAGCGGGGCAGCCTCGCATTGTCTGGGGGATGTCGGGCCCAGGCAAATTAAAGAGGCATTGGGAGCTTCAAAATTGGCTTTAGCCAGGCAGTGCCTGCGTACTCAGCACTTGAAAACGGTTAGATATTACGGCGATAGGTATTAAAGCCAGCCCTCCGGGGATTGAAGGCTGGAGCCACGTTTTATTGAGGTCTAGGAGATCAACCTTCTCGCTGGCTTCAGTGGCTTTTGGATTAATGATGAGAAATCTTGGAAGTGCTGGGTTTTACGCAGCAAGGGACAATTTTGCCTGTAAAGTCATACTGCTGGGAAGCCAGAAAGGAAAAAGCCAATCTTTTTCATTGCGGTGTTTATTGCAAAATACAGTCCAAAATCTAACTCTTTAGGGATACTTTCAAAATATATAGAGAAAACAGATTGTGCTAAGCAATAATACAACTTATTAATAAATGACAATAGGCATAAAGAATTCTGAATTCTTATCTGCTAATTAAAAAAAAAAAAAAAAAAAGGAATTGTAAACAGCTTAATTTCATCCAGTACAAATACATGAAGCTACTGTCCATGTGGGGCAAGGGTGCTGGTCCCAATATACAAAATATAAAAAGGGGAGGGGGGAGGAAGATACGAAATCTGTAAACACTGCCTTGAAACATATCAAAGCCCTCAAAAAGCTGCAGTCATTGTAATACACACCACCACGCTGCAAAACCCCCTCTCACATCAGAAAGTGCATAAAGTTTTCCACTAGAAATACTGCCGAGCAGCCGCTGTGCGTGACCGTGGGGCTGGGGCTGCCCCAGCTGCGGTGCCCACGGCCGCTGGGACGGAGCTGCCCAGCGGGATCCACTTTTGGCCACAGCACCCATCCCCACCTTGCTTGCCATGGGGCTGGAGCCCCACCGCTGGGCTCGGCTGACCCGCTGGACGTGGCACAAGGGGTTGAGCCCACTGAAAAAGTTAAATTCTTTCCTCTGTCCAATACACAAATAAAGTGACTCCCAAAAAGAAAGAAGCTACCGGTAAATATTGAGGAAAAACCATGGAAGCAAGAAGGACCGTGGTCCCTCAGCGCCGGCGCCTTGTGCTTCCTAATCTCACAGCATCCATCCGCAGGAGAACCCATCGCCTTGTGCGATGCCCCGCTCAGCCCTCCGGACCCCATAGCTCCCCAGGGACGCTCCTTCCCAACCCAGCTCCACTGGTGGCTGCCGAGCACAGGGACACCAAAGCGTCCTCCTTGGGCACCACGGCTGCCATCTATCTCTTATGGCCCTTGTTCCTCCGCTTGATGTGGTTGGGGGCAGCAGCGGTGCTGTCGCGGCGGGCGCAGAAGTGCTTGGCCACCAGCTGCCGGCACTGCTCGCACCGCACCGTGCAGCACCAGTGGAACTTGCAGTTGCAGCTGGCCACCACCTCCGTCCTCCTCTCCTCCACGCGGAGACCGCACTCGGTGCACAGCCGCCGGCAACTCCTCTTCTCCCACTGCGAGAGGTTCTTGCCGGTCTGCAGGCACTCGCGGCCCTCGGTGCCGTGGTGGCCCAGGCTGGCGTTCCTCGTGCAGTAGTCGGGAGAGTCCTCCAGGAAGACGAGCTCCGTGGCGTGGACGTGGTGGAAGGTCTCTGCCGTGGCCCCGCGGCTGTCGGCACTGTTGCCGGCTCTCATCCGCCTCTTGTCCATCTCCAGCTTGTGGGCTTGGTTGTATTTTATCTTCAAGTAGTTCCCAATCTCGCGAAATTCGGCGAGCTGGAGCCAGCAGGTCTGGATGCTGCAGCTGCCTGACACCCCGTGGCACTTGCAGGCTCGCTTCATCGTGGCTTTCACGGCCTTGGTGGAAAAGGTGGAGAAATTAGGAGCAGCAGAGCATCGTTATTTAAATCCCCAAACCAGGCTCTACAGCACTTCTAAGTCGGGGGACAATGGGTCAAAAGTGGCTCGTGCTGGGCATGACTTCAGGTCCTTCCAAGACACGAGCTGGTCCTCTTATTTCAGTTCCTGGAAAACATCTGCCCCTCTTCGCTAATTAAAAGGACAGAGATAATGAGTGGGCACAACCTATTGTCTCCAGCCCTTGCAGGAGCTGTTTCTCCAGGACAGGAAAAAAGCACATCTGTCGGGTCATGCCCTTCTCACGCCGTTCCAGTCTGCAGCTCACCTCGCTCATCAGAGCATCAACCCATCAGCCCTCTCAGAGGTTTCATTCAAAACGTGTGAAACTGCGTCGGAATAATCATACCCAACCTCTCTGCATCTCCTCCAGGGAAGCACTTCACAGATATTATCTACCTATCTCCCTCTGGTATTTATAAGGTCTCAATCACTGGTATCTATGTGAGATTAAGCCTCGACACACCCTATGAGATAGGTATGTTAAGTGTTGCCGTCCTTGTTTTTACAAACAAGGAGGTTTGGCAAGATGCTGAAAGCCTCCGCCGGCCCAGGCGAGGAGCGAGTCTGGCAGCCGGCTTGTGAGCGGGGCCAGCTCACACCTGGCTTCCCCGGCCAAATAGCTTGGAAATGCATATTGCAAGCAAGTAAGGGGGTTCTCGCTTTGTTTTACAGACCAGACAAGTGCTAGGTGAGTATAAAACCTGTGTGTTTCTGAATAAGTGGTGTGTGCTAGTAGTGAACCGCGTTACACGCAGCTGCAGAAGCTGGAAGTGGGAACAACTCTTACTGCAGTTCCTCGTGTTCAGGTTTAGGGCCAGGTTCTGGCTGTATTTTTTTCCCCATGCAAACGCTACACGGCTGAGATTGTCACCGAGGGCTGGAGATGGGGACCTAAACAGCCTACCAGACTCTCAGATTTTGTTTTCAATATAGACATCATCATCATTATTATTATTATAATAATATATTTGACTTACAAGTCTCCCGACTTCGTTGTTGTGCAGGTTAATCAGCGCGCGGGTATCGTGTCCCGTTTCCAAAGCATCCACAAAGAGCTTGGAAATCCTCTCCCCGAACTCCACGTTGTCGCTGCATCCTCCCCAGACCCAGCCTCGGCCACCTGCAAGACAGATGCACGCTAAGCGCAGAACCGCCCCGTTGGGCCAAATTCTGCCCTGAAATCCGGGGAGGCTGCACTTGGCGATGGAGAAATGATGTCAGCCCGTCTTGAGATGGCAGCTCACCGACGCGGCCGTTCCTGGAGTCGTCGCAGCCGCAGCTCTCGAAGTCTCCCATGCTGCAGTTCCTGGTGAGGGTGTACATGACGCCGGCCGAGCTGATGGCGTGTACGAAGGATGTTTCCCGGGTAGCTGGGGGAGAGGGGGGAAAAAAAAGCTGTTACATGCAAACGTAGACATCAGTCCCAGTTTATTGGGAATGAAGCTCTCCCGTGCTGCAAAGGTGCAAGGAAAAAAAAAAAAAAACAACCAGTTTGTGCAAAAGGTAAGGTGCTACAGAAATTAAATGCTTGTGACTGGAGTCAGTTCAGGCTTCAGCATCAAGGGTTTCAGCAATTTGGCACAATACCATGCAGGTGTCCGTGTATGGGATGGAGTCTCTTGGCAACAGCGGGATCTTAAGGCAATGCCCCAGTCCCGCTCTGGCCAAGGCTAGTTATCACCCGCTTCACCCGGCACTCGGTTCGTCTCTGTCCTTCCCTGCTCGGGGGGTGTATGCGTGCTTTGATCTTGCCTGCTGGGGAAAATCGTCATTGATCTTGTTTCAGTCGGTGGTTGAACCTGTGCTAACAGCTGTCTGCACCCACACTTCTAATTTAGTTTCTTTTTTGGCTTTCCTAACAGATTCAAATAGAAATGCTGCTCTGGGAAAAAAAGAGACTTCTGCTTGTTGAAGCAGTCAGTATTCAAATATATCCACAACTTTCTTATGAAGACAGTTTCTTAGTGCACATCTCTGGTTTCTCTCTTCATCTCTCCTGCGCTTCTCCCCGTTGCGAGCTCAGGTGCCTCCAGCACTGCGCGCCCTGGGATGCTGCACACAAAGCGGCAGGAGCAAGCCCGTGGAGCAGCGCTGCGGGAAGGACGGAGCTCTAGCCTAGCACAGACAGAGATCCAGAGAGAGCCTGGGATTCCTGGAAAAATGTTAGCGCTATTTATTACATCCGATTAATACAGATGGAGAAAAGCAACCACGATATTTGGGACACAGAAACCCTTCTCCATCGGTCGGTTTAATTAGCAGCCCCAGCTCTCTCCAGAGCGCATCCCAGCTCGTACCCAGGGCATCCCGGGATGGGGATGCTGGTGCCCACGGGTGAAGGTGCACTCACCGCTGCGGAGCCGGTTGTGGGTAGAGAGCTGCAGGGCGCTCTCGGGGCAGTTCCAGCGCTCCCACCCGAACTGGAACTTGCACTCCTCCATCCCGCTGTGCGCCCCGGCCGCCACGCTGCTGGAGTACGTCAGGTAAGCCTGGCACGGGAAACAGCGGGGTTCAAATCCACTGCGTTTTACCATTTATCAATGAAAACAGGCATAAATGGGTTGCGAGTCCTTTCCCTCATTACTCAGCAGGACCCGGAGCCCATATGCTCCGGGAAATCGGGTTCCTTAGAAAAGTCCTATTTCCCATTTGCAAACCAAAATTGCTCTACTTAAATTCCTGACGGTCCGTGCGTTAATTACCTTAGGTCCTGTCATCAGAAAGTTGTTCACAGACCTGAAACAAAGAAAAGAAAATGAATCACAGAGTTTACCGCAGGCTGAAGAGCATCCCTAAAAAAACGCCCTTTCCGCTGAGCTGGACCCTACCATGCTGCTGCGTGGAGAACGGCGCCATAGACCCCGGCGATGGAGAGGATGAGGAAGGTGCTTCTCTTCATGGCTGTCACAAGGAGCAGGGTTGGATCCCTTTCGCTGACCCGTGGCTCTCCGCACCGCAGGTCCCCGACTGAGCAGGGCCACCTCCCTCCGCTCCTTCCCAAGGTGAGCTATCGGGGTGGAGGAAAGCTGCAGGAACCTACAACCCTGATATTTATAAGGTGAAGTTGTGAATAGTCAAAACCCCCCATTCATTTGCTACCCAATGACTTAATGTGGTAAAAAAGCTCCCGCTCCAATGGGTGACAAGGAACCGCCTAAGGTTGCACTTCAAAAGGCGGCGCGGTGTCCCTGGGAGCGGGATGGTCTGAAGGAGAGCAAACTTCCCTAACAATGGGACACTTTTAACTCTCTTCCCCACCGCCAGCCATCCCTTTCTCTTGGCCCCGAGTCCGCTTGCCTTCTCCTTTTCATCCTCTGCTTGCCAGCGGAGCCTCAGTCCCTGCGTCCCTCCAAAATAACAAGCTGATGCATTTCTATAGTTCCCCTGCTA
This sequence comes from Balaeniceps rex, assembly GCA_013401315.1. Lineage (NCBI taxonomy): Eukaryota > Metazoa > Chordata > Aves > Pelecaniformes > Balaenicipitidae > Balaeniceps > Balaeniceps rex. The sequence continues at coordinate 53,623 of VYZW01049895.1, forward strand.
TCTGCCTGCTCCCTCCTACGACAACTCCCCGAGGAGTTTTAACAACCGTTCTGTAAAGATCTATAGGGGATAGACCTCCCAGGCCTTCTTGATTTGAAGAGATGCGTTTAACGGCGGGGCTTTTTTCCTTCCTCGCCTCTTTATGATGAAAGTTTCTGCATTTCCATCCTGATAACAGCGTGCGTGGCTCGGGAGTGTTTGGAAATCTCTCTAATTTACGCGGCTGCAGCTTGGGAACACTGTGTGAATCATTTATGTGGTTTGCTCCATGCTCCAACGCTGTAATTAGGGGAACAGTTTTCTGGGGTTAGCAATTTCCCTACGGTGAAGGCTGCCGCAGCAAAAGCACGGCTGCTTGCTGGCTCTGCAGGCAGGAGCGCTGCCCGTACCCCCCGAGCGGAGCAAGGGGCCTCCACCACTGCCGAGCCATCGGCTGCGCTCAGGAAAGGAAAATCCTTATCAGAGCAAACCCAAAAAAGCCTCTTAATAGTTACAGCCAATATCATTAAGGGCTGTAAAGAGCTGTAACGCTGCGGATGGAGCAACAGCGAGATGGCGTTCGTGGAAACTTCTTGGTCTGTTTTCCTGTGGCTGAATGGTCCCAACCAGGGGCTGGCTCACCCTGGGCAGGGATGCTGCCTGCTGAGCGGGGCAGCGTGGGTGCTTAGCCCAAAAGCAGTGCCGTGCCGTGCCGTGCCATGCCAGCAGTGCCAAGCAGCCCCCCCGGCTGTGCCAGGCACTACCCCGTGGCACATGGGCGCAGCATCTGCCCGGCACTGGCTCCATGGCAGGGCAGAGGTGCTGCCCTCCTCCTCCTCCTCCTCCTCCTCCTCTTCCTTGCAGCTCCCCGCCTGACCCCGGGGTACACCCGTCTCCTGGCGTTAATCGCTGCTACTGCAGGGTGACTCGGGAAGGGGCTGCGAATGTGAGGTTCAAGGGAATGGGACTGCACCGCACGTGGCACCTGGGGGGCTGTGCCACGAGCAAAAGGGGCCACATGGGATAAACCCCATCTTTGCTCCCGGGCGAGCAGCCGCAGCCAGCGGTGCTACGGTCAGGCAGGAGGCTGCGCCTTGAACACGTTTGCAAAGTACTTCGCTGTCTTGCCGTGAAATGCATGAGAGCGTCGCAAAGCCAGCAACCTGCCCTATGGTTTTACGCGTCCCAGAGCTGGATGGCTGAAGCGCAGGTCTGTCGGCTCAGGTCCCAGGCAGCTGGGGGGCTGTCGCTCCTCTCCCTCCTTCCCAGGAGCAGGCAGACGAGCTCCTCGCCGTTCCTGGCTGCAGAAAGCACGGGGACTCTCCCTGTCCTGCTGCCCGTTAGCGAGCACGAGGAGAACCCTCTCCCTCCAGACCTGCAGAAGGGAAACCTGGAGTCAGTCGGGCAAAGCCGCAAACAACTGTTTGCAGCCGGAGGATTAAAATTGCAGATTGGTTGAAAAGCAGGGATGCAAAATACCTTCCAAGTGAGCACAAAGCTGGTGTAGTCCTGCCAGCATGGCAAAACCCTCTGTGAGTCAGCATTTTAATCATTACCATCCCGAACAGATCCTACTTGTTAGAGCTGTCAAAGGACAATTACTGGGAATAAAGTGTTTCCCAAGTATCAGTGAAGGTCATTGATTAAAGCATACGATTTGGAAATCTGCTGTGCATTTACTATATGCATGCAGGTCATTTTGGGGTTGGTGTCTGGCTGTCCCCAGGGGCATATTGATGTTTTTTTGGTTTTTTTCTTGTCTGAGAGAGCTTGTACAGCTAAAAAAATGTTGGCGTGTCTGCTATGTCAGTTCACACATGATATTCCTATCACATGCCAGAAAAATAACAGCATCTCTGGGCGTGAAGCTCTGCCGTGAGCAGTCGCCGCAGTTGGCAGGCTCGCACAGCTATTTGCCTGGGCTATTAAAAATGTCCCTTCCAATTAAAGTCACAGGGATCTTAAAAGTCACTGGCAACGTTGTCACTTACGCTAGCTGTCAGCAAACAAAGCGGCGTGCTGGGACAAGCCTTCCCGCGCTGCTGCAGGGTTTTTTCTGCATTTACAGCTTAGTCCCTGCGAGTGAGAGCTAGTGCTTCTGTGGGCTTATCCAGCCCGGCAGACCGATGGGACGGCAACGATCCCAGTCATATCGCTGCCGGACTTTCCCACCTGAGGCAAAAGCAAACTTTGGTCTTGCTGTGTTCATAACTTTTGCACTTACAGAGCGCTTCATGCAATGTCCTTGCAGTAAAAGAGATTAAGCGTAGCTGTCTCTGTTTTACAGTTGGGTAAACTGAGGCACAGAGCTGGGCGGTCTTGAGATCTCAGGGTAAATCAGTGGAGAGCTGGACTGGGCGTAGCTGTTCGGAAGCTGATTTTGGTGCTTTGCTCCATACATCGCAGGGCGTGCGCGGGCGAAGCCCGGCCAGGCTCAGGAGGGCTGCAGCGGGGCTGGGTGCTGCCCCGTCAGTGTGGGAAGAGCCTGCAGGTCACAGCCTGGGTCGCCTGAGCCACAGATCTCATCTGTGAAATGATGCTGACGGAGTTTCTCTTCGGCTTTCCCACTGCCTAGAAACTTACTTTTGGTTTGGTCTTGGATGGTGGAAAAAAAACATCTGAAAGTTCTGTCGAATTTACCTGGTTTTGCAGAAAACTGTCAGTCGTTCTTATCGCCCTCTACAACTACCTGAGAGGAGGGTGTAGCGAGGTGGGTGTTGGTCTCTTCTCCCAAGTAACAAGTGATAGGACAAGAGGAAATGGCCTCAAGTTGTGCCAGGGGAGGTTTAGATTGGATATTATGACAAACTTCTTCACGGAGAGGGTTGTGAAGTATTGGAACAGGCTGCCCAGGGAAGTGGTGGAGTCCCCATCCCTGGAGGTATTTAAAAGCCGGGCAGACGAGGTGCTTAGGGACATGGTTTAGTGGTGGACAGGTACGGTTGGACTCAATGATCTTAAAGGTCTTTTCCAACCAAATGGTTCTGTGATTCTGTTCTGGGCAGCCTCGGACCGCAAAGCAAGCCGTCAGCCGCCCGGTGTGGTGACACCGCAGTACTTTGCCTTGGCTCCACGCGCTGTTGCAGGGCAGGCTGTTTGGAAAGCAGTGTCCTGAATGTCAGCTGGAGCCGCTTGGCTTTAGTGATAAAATCATAGAATCACAGAATCATTAAGGTTGGAAAAGACCTCTAAGACCATCTAGTCCAACCGTCAACCCAACACCACCATGCCTACTATACCATGTCCCCAAGTGCCACGTCTACACGTTTTTTGGACACCTCCAGGGATGGTGACTCCACCACCTCTCTGGGCAGCCTGTTCCAATGCTTGAATGTTGATGCTTTGTTTCTTATTTTCTTGCTACGTGACCAAAGAGCCAGTGCTTTTCACGGGAGAATCGAAATCCTAAAATATTTTGGTATCTACCCCAGGTCAAGAGACAGTAATAGTATAGACAGCCCCGTGCACCCGTAAAACCCTCTTCACATCAGAATATGGGTTTTAAGAGAAGGCAGACATGAGATAAATCGGTTTATATAAGTGCCACACGCTCTGCCGGGTGGCAGGTCCAGCAGGGACGGGCTCTCAGCTTTTGGGGAGCAACCCCATGGCTGTGGACAAGAGGAAAATAAAGCACAGACCACTTGCTAAATTGCCCTCGGCAGGTGACACATTCAGACCCCTAGCGTCAAATCCTGCATTGCTGGCTTCGTTACAATAAAAATCCACCTGGGTAATTAGAAAGCCAACCCCTCACTGGCGAGGTGGAGGATGTTTTATGGTGCTCTCCCGCACTGCTCGCCCCGGGAAGCTGCCCGAGCCCCCGCGGGCGATGCCCTGTCCTTGGTCTGTACACAGCCAGCCACCCAGCAAAGGGGACGTGTCCCTTTGCTTCAAAGTACTCCATCACGGAGGACTGCAGCCGTGGGACAATCCTCCTGCATGCTCAGCTCTACACAGGAATTGTTTTTTTTAAAATCTTCCCAACTTTCCCGTATTGGGGAAAATAGGTCCCTGCTGCTCTGCCTGCTGCGCGTTCCCCACGGACTGCTGCGGTTCCCAGCAGGACACCAGCCCGGACCTGGCAACGCTGGTGGGAGTTGTGCCTGTATAACAAATATGTTTTGATTAACGAATGGTAGTCGAGGATGGAGGTGAAACTGAAATTGGGTTTTATGCCACACCTATCCCATGGGCTTAGTCCTCTTCGTTCCTATTTTGGCACATAGTTAGAAGTGGCGCAATGTTCACTGAAAACAAGGTTAAAACGTCCAACCATGAGGGTTTAGGTGTGCTTTCCTAGTGACAAAATTATCTCAAGGAGTTCCTGTCTCCTGCCTCCCCGTAGCAGTTTGCCCCCCCCGAGTTGTACCAATACAACCAGTTTCTCTGCCTTTTAATCCTGATTCCCAACACAGCCTCATGTACGGCGTGATAGGGCAAGGAGCAAACTTCATCAGAGAAGCCAGGAACGAGCAAGTCCAAGGTAAGAGGCTCTACTACTGAAGGAAACACTGAAATTCTATCCTGGAATAGAATGTAGGACCATCAGGATGCCAAAACCAAGGACCACAGGAGGCTCCAGGTTGCACAGTTTGGGCTTTACGTCTTTTGGTTTCAGGAAGCAAAAATTTGGGTTTGGAACCAAATTCTGATTTTTCCAGCCACAAGCCAGCTGGGGACGTGGATGCTTCCCAGCAAGGGCTGTCAAGGTGGTTTGGGAAGAGCATTAACGGGGGTCATAGAAATGGCCTCAGAGCATCATGGAGCTCTCGGGCCTGTGTGCGCAGGACGTTGGGTTTGGGATAGACAAGAGAAGAAGGAGCAAACGAGGGAGGAAAAACCTTTTTTTTCCATTAGCAAGAAGCAGAGCAAGGGGCTCAAGGAGGATATTTAATTTGCTGCGGGCACATCATGGTCAGGAATGAGATGGGCAAGCACAGCCCTGCTGTGACAGGGGGGGACTGGCTGGGCGGTGGGTTGGGGTCCCACCAGCTCCTCTGCTCTTGGGGGCAGTGGCTGGAGGGGCTGTTTGCCTTGCGAGCAGAAGTGCCCGTTTCCCTGGGGAAAGTCACTTGTTGATCCCCAGATTCCCATGCGGCGCTGCCAGCCCCGGATCCCGGCCGCCATCCCCCAGCACCGGGGCGTGGAGCCGAGCGGCTTGTCTGGCTGGGATGGCTGTTTGCCGGCGCGGGGCGAGCCGGGAAGGCTGCAACCCTTGGCCAAGCTGTCTGGGGAAGGCTGCGGGCTCTGCTGTGCTGGAGGCATGGGCGAGCTGCACGCCCGCCGAAGCAGAAGCTCACACGAACGTTCGAGACAGCAACCACAGCCCAGGAGCCAAGCCGGGACATTGCTCATGGGGAGAACAAGGCTATTTTGCTTGCAAGCAGATAAAGGACATTTCTTCCCCTTCCTTCCCCCTGGTTTTGCATTGCGTGTTTCAAAGCTGTACTTTTCCGCTATCTTCTCACTCCAGTGACTTCCCCACTCCCCTCCTAAGCCTCTGCCTCCCTGGCCTCACCCATTTCCAAACTCCCAAAGGCAGCTCCCTTGCCCTCCCAGCATGGTGGCAATGAGCAGATGAGCCTGCAGAGTCAAATGTCTCGATAAAAGCTCTGGCATGTCCCTCTGCAGGCAGCGGCATCCCCTCTGCATGGCGGAGGGGGGTCACATCTCCTGCCCCAAACTTTCCTGGCCCTTCCAATGGAGCAAAACTTTTCCTTGCTGAGCATCTACCCCTGGAAAAGGGCTGTTTGTCCATCTTGGCTGAGTTTCCTAAATCCCAGTGACCACTCCATGCCTCCATCTCCGCAGCATCCAAAACTGATGCAAAGCTACTTGTTGGCGATGACGTGTCTGAACTTGGTCCTGCCGCGTCTCGAGCTGCCCCGAAAAGCCGGGCAGAGTAAAACACCCAGGTTTAGATCAACCTCCAGATCTCAGCAACTCTTGAGAAGTCTCAGCCGCCCGGTTGGCCCTGGAGAGGCAGCTCCATGACCTGATCAGCCTCACCTCACTTGCCTCCTTTAGGTGTGTCCTTCAAAGCCTACAGGGCTGTTTACACAGCAGCGTTATAAAGCAGGGACAAGTGTTTTGTTTTTCTCTCCTTCTTTAAAGGAAGTGTCATGCAAAACGGTGTTAGTGCAGCAGATAGGTTACTGCCTGGGCATCTGCATGAGGGGAACAGATCTCTGTCCTGGCAATGTATCACCTCAGCAGATAAAAGCCTGTCCAGGAAGAGATTGGGCACTTGATACGGAGGAAAATTATCACCTCCTTCTTAATCATTCCCGGCCAAACTCGAGTTAAATTAACTGATTACAACCTGGCTCATGTGGTGCTCCCCAGCCTTTCCCAGCGTGGTTCCTTGCGCTGTCCCTCCCCGGCTGTGGCTCTGTCACCCCTCCTGTCCCGCATCCACTTTGTGTCATGGGGAACAGATTAAGCCCAAAGATCTTGATTTCTGAGCTGGAGGATGCGTGTGACAGTGCTGGCTGTGTCTGGCACACCGAGTGTGGGAGGTTTTGAGACTCTCAGAAGAAAACGGTGATTTGAGCTACGAATATTGTCTTAAAACTCATCTTTATTTCTTTGGACAGAGGTGATTCTGAGTGCACAAAGCTGAGGCTTCCTCTGGGGGATCCTGGGCTGGAGAGCAACTTTAAAAGCTCTTTGAGCCTTGCTGGGAAAAACAAAGTGAGGAGAAAACTTGCTTCTGGCACGTGCTTTGCCCCAAGAAGGTGGTGGGGAACCTGCATTGCTCTGGGGCTTGCTCGCTCCATGGTGCCCACCGCGGCTCCGGCACTTTGCTCTTCTCTCGCCCAAGGAAGCTCTTCTTGCCCTTGCCTGTCCTTTCACAGGCGTCGAGCTGCGTATTTCCATTTCTTAATGGAGCAGGGCACGGATGTTATGTTCATATATACGCTTTAATCAGCCTGGGATGAAGGCAGTGCCACGCATTTATTAACCTTTGAGGTGGGAGGAGACGTCTCCAGTGTTACCTGAGTTCAGAGTGAAGTGAGAGCTCATGGCAAGGTCTCTGGCTTTACTAAACTGGTTTTAAGCCTTTACTGTTTGGCTTAAAGTTGACCTGATGGGAATGTGTAAGGTGGGGATCTGGCTCACCAGTCTGGCTTGTCAGCGTCCTCCAGGCACGGAGACCCATCAGGACCCTCTGTGGGATGAATTTTTCCCAGTGATGCCCTTTGAAAACAGATTTCCTTGATCATATTCCCCCCACTGAAAACCTGAACTGTGGTCGTTTTGGAGGGAGCTTTACCCAGCCCCATCGAGGATGAAAACAGCGCGTTTTGCATCCGTTAATTCAGAGAGGGTGGAAACGGAGCAAAACCCACAGTGCCGGGATCAAACACAACGGTGCAGCACGGCATGAGCAGAGGATGCAGTGGCTGGCGGGGATGCCCGTGGCAGTGTCCCCTGTGGCAGTGTCCCCAGGGCAGTGTCCCCAGGGCAGTGTCCCCCGCAGGCTGGTGACGAGGCTCCCCCCTGTGGGATGTCCCCGCACCGCACACCCGTCCCAGCCACGCCTGCACCCACCCACGTCCAGTGGCACTTGGGTGGCCAGTGGACACATATGGATGGGACAGGCTTGCAAAGTCCCTCCACCTGAGTAGCTCAAGCAGCAGCTGATAAAAGCCACCCAGTGATCCCGTCTGTCAGAACAACCTCCAGCGATTTTTCGATGCTCGTTGCTCAGGTTGGCTGGCCCATCCCTGGGTTTTTCAGGCTGCATGGATAATAAAATATATCTCTCTACATCTGTGCTCTGTGGTTCGCCCGGCCACGCTCGGCGTGAGGAGGAGCTGTATTTGAGCAAAACGTCCTTTCAGGGACAGGAAAGCTTGTCCGCACGCAACTATTGGGAAATAACGGAGCCTGTATTTGGGGACTCCGCGTTGCACCAGACTTCTGCTGCCTGTGTGAGCAGGAGGGAGGCTGCCCGGGCGTCGCTTGCACACGAAGGCGGCCGGTATCACCACTCCCAACTCACACGTGGTGAAACCGAAGTGTAATGAGATGATGAGACTTGCTCAAGGGGAGAGGCCCGGAGCACGAGTTTCCTAAATCCTGCCCGGTTCACCTCCCTGGCAGCCCACCTCGCTTAAATCCCCCACGGTGCGGTTGGCATCGTTAATATATATTAACCGCGGGGTAAGCTGGGCACTGGCAGGTCTGGCTGGAGGCACTTGGCGTCTCCGAGGAAACTCGGCCCTGCTCCCATCGGTGTTTTGGTTCCTACTTGGTTTACGCAGGAGCTAGCAGCACCCGGGGGGTTAATCTCAAGGCTCAATAAATTGCCTTTCTGAGGGGTCTGAGTGTGGCACGGTCCCCTGAAGCAGGACCCCTCCCCAGGGACTCGGTGCACGCTGAATCAGAGACCAAAGTCACCGACGGTTGTTGGTGATCGGCGCATTTACCCCAGCGTTACACAGAGAAGTAGCATCCCTGCCATTTGAGCACGGCTCTGGGATTTATATTTTTTAGCCCATTCTGACTACTGAGTGCTATTTTAGGTTAACCTCTTTTATTTCCTCCTTGACGGTGCACCACTGAATGCTTCAGACATAACGTTTAGAAAAGCAGGTGAGTTAAAGCTTTATTAGTGCTTTGTACAGCTAGAAAATAAATGAAGCCGGGGTCAGCACCGTGGGGAGGCAACGCTCACGTCGAGGCAGCTCCCGTTTGAAATAGTCTTCAATTATCTGTTGTGAACAGGGAGGCAGATTCCCGTGGCCAATACAGCCACATCGGTGTCCTGACATTTGCAATTCCCCAGGTATTTTTCAAACACATTAAAGGAGAAATAAAAATTAAATTGGAGCCCCGGCCGTGCACGTCATGCTTGGGATGTTAAAGCAGCAGGATAATAAAATGGTGCCAGGGGTATGTTAAAACAGAGATGCAATGATTTTCAGCTGGGTGCGTTAGAAGAGGCGATGCCGGTGTGGATCCAAGTGGGGTGGCACACCCCTGGGAGGGAGCACCGTGCCGTGCCGTGCCGTGCCACCCCGAGGCTGCCCCACGGCCGGGGGATGTCTGGGCAGGCCCGTGTTTACTGCGCGGTCACGGCAAATCCCCACTCGCTCACGCTGGGAGCATTTTCCTCCAGGTTTTCCCCTCCCTGAAGCCCTCCGTAGAGCAAACACCTCCCTTTGCTACGTGACCAAGCTGTGGGGAGCGTGGGGTGGGCAAGAGCAATTCTCCAGCAGCACTCGCAGCCTTCCTGCTCCCAGGCTAATATCATTTTAGCTGCCCTCATCTCATCTGGATTAATGCCACCAAAATCATTAGCGTTACTGGGGATGTCTGCCAATGTGGGAGAACTGCAGCTGGCATGAACGTTGTTTGATGCCTCCTCCCTCCGAACGCGCTCGCTCCTCGCCACCCTTGCCGGTACCAGGTGAGGTCCGTGCCGGAGCTGATGCGTGTCAGCTGGTGGCCGGAGCTGGCACGAAGCAGCTCTGCGGGCTTGGGTCACCCAGCTCCCGCTGAAATAGGAGCCTGGACAGGACAGAAATAAAATGGTACCAGTCAGGAGGAGCGGTGGGGAGGCTGGAGCTATTATAGAGCCATTATGGAGCTATTACAGCACTATTAGCTACTGCTACTCCTGCTCCTGGGTCCCAGCAGCGATGCTGCTGCCCCAGGGCATCCCTGCTGCCTCCATCCCCTGCCCCAGGGCTCAGCCCCAAAAGGGTATGCCTTCACCCAAGACATCTCATGGGTGATTTCTTCATTGCTAAATGAAATGTGTGATATAGGACCAGCACATGTGTTTCTTTAACACTTTGAGATGGTGACTCCGGTGCTAGCAGGGATGCGGGGGGACCAGCCATGGTCAGGTGTGACCTGGAGTAGCTCCCATGGTGAGACAGAAAAAGAAAAACCCAATTCTTCCATCTGAGGAGGAGAATTATTTCCAGCATCATCATGAGAAAACAAAGCAGACCAAGAGGGATTATTTTCCCCAAACAAGATACTGTTTGAAAACACCCACTTGGCATCACACAGAATTTTTTTCTTCCCTGCTTGTTGCAACTTTGCCAAATCCAAAAATTTCAATACTGAGTTGGCCTCTAAATTCACGAGACCAGCTTAAAATTCCTAAGATTGTTGTCTTATTTTGAAAAATCTCATTCTTTTCGTTCAGTGCTTACTGCTAGAGCCCTAAAAGACTCCATTTTCACATGTGTCTTTGACCACAGTGGCCAGAAACACTCTTTTGCTCCCCCCTTCTGCCCCCTATTTTCCTGATTCCCCATCGATTGAAGGAATTCTGGAGCTGGGCCCCAAAGCAAACACGAAGCGTTGGGAGATTTGCAACTGATGGTAGGAGTTGTCAAGAGCTGTTGTCAGCACAGAGTACGAGATGTGTGTGAACCATCCCCAGCAACTGTTCCTTCCCAAGCCAGCTCTTCTGACAAGACAGAAAGCACACGGAGCCGCCTTTCCCGGCACAGATACCCGCCGCAGAAGATGAAACGAGAGCTTACCCTGCTGTCAGTTTGAGCGGCGTTGGGTTTGAGCTGGAGAAACACCCCCGCACACGCACACACCTGCTCCCACATACTCTGGCTCAGCCCCAACCGTCCCCACACCGCGTTTCACGTTCAAGGCTGAGCGGGTTTTGCTGCCGGGACACGTCTCGGTGCCCAGGATCAGGTTGGGACGGCTGGAGCTCGCCGGGGACCCACGGACCTGCTGGGCAGGAGCAGGTGGAGCGGCCGGGACTGGCTGCCGGTTCCCGGGCTCCAGGAGGACACAGCGGCTTTGTTTGCCTGTGTGCGGTGTGGGAGGCTCCCCCATCTTGGCACCAGAAGGTTAGTGCTTTTTAAAAGACTATTGTTTTCACCCTGTTGTTTTCAATGGGCTAGCTGGGCAGAGGCACGAGAGCCACCCTGGCTTCTTCTGCCTCGAGTTTCTGCTGCTGTGGGCACCTCCCCGGCTGCGCTCCTGGCCCCCCGACCTCCTTCCCATGCAGCCACAGCTCAGACCCCTGACCCCGCTGAGCTCGTGTTCCCTCACATCTCCCCCTTGCTTCTTTCTCTGGAGAGGTCTCTGCTGCGTCAGGAGCACCACCAAGAGCAGAGCAGAAACACACAACGGTGCTTCCCCAAAGCTAAGACTTCTCCAGCCTTGGCCTTGCAGGCCTTGCAGCTTTTCTTGTGGTAAACCAGCCACCCAGCCAAAGCTGATTGCCCTCATCGCTGCAGAGCTGGACCTAAAGATTTGCTGTGAGATGCCTCAGCAACCACGAGGCTAATGATCCAAATGAGAGAGAACCCCCAAACATGTTTGGGAAAAACCCCACGCGTGCTTTGGGACTCGGCCTGTGGTATCTGAGCTGGGATCAGCAGGATCTCTGGGGGGTTTTAGCTGGGTTCCAACTGAGACGCAACACACACGTGCCCTTTTCTCAGGAGAGCTAGGTTCAGGGTTTGTCCTCCCTGGCTTTCACTGTTATCAAATGCCTGCCTAACGAGATTTATTAAATCAGCTAACTTTTGTGTAATAACGTCAGGAATGCAGATCTCCTCTGCTCACAGGGGCAGGGGAGCCCGGCCAGGATCCCGAGAGGGCTGGCCCTATCCCTGGGATGCAGGGGGCAAGATTGGCTTCGTGGTGATGCCAAGAAAGTGGGTGTTTATCTGCACAGAATGATTTTTTTTGCTGTAACTGGATTAGCATGGAAGGTGTTTTTCCTTGGAGGAGTTGCAAGGTGAGGTCTCATTATGTAAAGGATCCAAAGAGCAAAGGGCTGTTGCTAATTGGCAAAAATATTTAAGCTTCCCACCTGGAGCTGGTTGAGTTTGCTGATGAAGATGTCTGCAGCTCAGTTGCCCACCAGCATGGGGCTGGGGAAGGACCCTAGCTCCTGGAGCGGGTGGCTGTCGGTGGGCCTCAGCGCTGGAGGATGCTCTTCAGGGAGTGAAGGTCAGGAGCAGGTTAACACCCAGAAGGTGTTTCCTAGGCGCGGGCAAAGTGTTTGGTTTGGCTTGTCTCGTCTCGTAGCTCCCTTCCAATGGCAGGAACAAATATTTCCTTAGTATAATGACTGGAATGATGAAAATTCACTGTCTCGGCCTTAAATGATGAGCAGCTTCCTGGTCTGTGTCCCCAGCTTGCCCCACAGATAAGGGCTGTAACGCTCTTTGATCAAGATAACAGGGAGCCAGACCTGTCCCTGCTCTTGACAAATTTTAATCTCGTGATCCAGTTCCTGGGCTGTAGTGGTTTCACACAGCAGCTGAGCAGGGACGCTTCTCAAATGGGGGTACTGTAACTACATGTCTTTAACTTTAAGCCTCTCTTAACGGTTAACGGTGAAAGAAACAGCCTCCAAGCCCCTCCATAAAGCCCTTGTCCACCTGGGGCAGGTGGGTGAAGGGTGGGAAGATCTGGCCTTTAACCTTGAGGAGTTTTTCCTGGTGTGCGGCTGCCGCGTACTCTGCGGTAGCTCGACGCCTTTTGCAGTCAGATCCAGGGGTGGAGAGCTTGGCTAAAGTGTTTCTCGTCTATGTGGCCTTTTCAGTGGGGTGAGACGCGTGAATAAAAGCGCCGAGGCTTTGGGTTTACGGTGTCAGGCTTTAAATGCAAACGGCTAAATCGGGAGGGTTCATGGGGGCAGGGTGAGGCCTGCAGCAGCACCAGGAGCAACTCCCAGCCAAGTGCTTGGACAAATCTGGTATGTCCAGAGCTGTAAAGAGTGCTCTGATCCCTCACATCTCTCCTTAGAGCCACGCTGCTAATCCTTTGTATCTGTGCAAACACGAGAGGAGAATTATCTCCGTTGTTTTCTTGCTCTGGCCAGACCTTCCTTCCCTTCCTCCTGCAAAGTGCAGGCTTGAGGACACAGCCCAGACCTTCCGTTTCTGGGAGAACCTGGGGACACCGACACCAGCCACTGGCTCAGTTGTGCCAAAGAGGGTTTTTTTTTTTTTGGTGATTTACAGCTTTATTGTGCTGAGCGAGTTGGCAGATGCTCTGAGCTGGCAGAGAAGGAGGGAGATCGTCACATGGACCAAAGTGCTGTCTCCTGGCAAAAACAAGGAGAAAGGCTAGTCTGCGGGCTTACCCGCTGAGTGCAATACGGTGCTTAACAGTCATCCTGCGGAAAAGTAACAGGTGATCTGGTTGAACGGTATTAGCTGTACGAGTGTCCAGGTGTTGTTGCTCTAAGTGCTGTCTCTGAATGCTTTCGCCATGAAGGAACCGCCATCTCAGTAGATATTTAAATAATGTCAAAAGCTCTTTGACCTCAAAGTGTGCGGGGGTGAGGGGAGGACACGAGTCGCAAAGAAGATAGCACCGTTTTCCTTGTTACTCAACCTTTCACATTCTTCACCCTTTAAACAAAAATGAGTATTAATAAATCCAGCAGACCCTACCTCCCCCTGCTTAGAGTCGGGTGCCAAAGGGAACGAGGTCCTCAAAGGAGAATGTGCAAAAAAACCTTGGTCATGAAAAGAAAACAGCAGCAATGTTGAACTGATGAGTAGCGATTCAAACGGCAGTCTTGGCCCTTTGACCAGCTTAATACCACTGACATTAATGAAGCTCTACCTGAAATCACTAGTCCTGCAGGCCGTGTGTTTTCCCTTGGTCTCTTGGCCACCTCTGTTTACTTTCTGTTGCCACTGAGAGTCACCTTTCTTGTGGCTACGCTGCTATTGTTTAATTACAGTTCTGACTATTCACATTAAATGTCAAGTGTCAAGCAACCCTTAAGTAAACAAGAGCTTTCTAAACCCATTCATTTCTATTTTCTGAAGCCTGTAGAACAGTTTCTGCCTCGCCTTACGCAGGTATTAACCACGAGTAACCGTGCTGAAGTACATAGGATTATTCCTATTTCACAGCACAAGTAGGATCAAACCGAAGCTCCAGGGACAGCAGTTTATCTTCCCAGAGTAAGCACTTGTTTTTCTAATATGATCGCAAATTAATTCCAGAGATAATGTGATACCATGTAATTGAGAGTCCCCTGAGCTGGTACCGGATCCTGTTTTTGCCAAGCCCTCTGCACACCAGTGGGGATGTTATTGCACCACCAGTAATGAAGGTTTAGGAAGTCCTTGCTTGCTTTGAAGGCTTGTGTCCTATGCCCCTGTGCTGCTGAAGGTCGGTCTCTCATCCCAGAAAATCAGTGCAATAATAAATTTTCTTTGTTTCTCCCACCTTCCCGCATTCCTGTATTGCTTGATATTAGATGGGCCAAAGGATACATGCAGTTGTTCCAAGGCTGATTGTTGGATCTTGGCAGGCTAAAGAGAGAAAAAAGCTACGGAGAGGGTGCTGCAGCCCTTCTCCCATCTGGGATGCCAATTTGAGTATTTCCTCAGCCCAACCATCAATTTTTCATGGAATTTGTAAGCGGGTACTTGTCTCTGAGACCTCTAACCTACTGCTGGACAGGACTGAAGCAGGCCAGCAGCTTCCCATCTTATTCATGCCTGCTGCCAAGCTGGGGGTTTAAAAGCTTAGGAGCTACTAGCATACAAAATTTGCCCCTCGGAGTTCCCCTAAAACACGCTTTTGAGTGAGACAGGGAAAGGCAGTGAAGTCTCCAGGTGGCTGCGAAGGCAGTCGGGGGGGTGCCTGGGGGTCAGTGCCGCCTGGGGCTCCAGGGTTCTGCAGGATACGGGTGTACGTGCAGATGAGGGGGGCTATGTGCTGACCAGGGGGACCTGTCGGTGCCTGGGGTAACTCTTCCCAACCTGGTTGTGCTCTCTAGATGCTGTGGTAATGCAAACAAAGTGAGAAGGATGCTAGTAAGAGTTGCAGTGTAAACCCTATTTCTGCAAGGCTCAGAGACAGCTGATCAGAAGAAACCTGTTTATTGTGAGGTTTAGGAAAACAATTTTTATGCAAATTGCTTTTTTTGGCAAGAAATGGGGTTGATACAGAATTTGGAATTACAGTTTTAAGAATACAAATACATAGTATCTTGTTCAACAAACACAAACCAAACTTCTTCCCCGGGGAACATCAGATGAGCAAATGTTTGCTAAAATAAATGGGCAACAAACATGGGATGGGGGGGATAAAACAAAACAACCCAACTCAGAAGCCAAAACCCCACTGAAGAAGCAGCAGTCACATCTTCAATTTTATTCTCAGGCTGTACTTTCACTTTGCTTTTCCTGTTCGATAGCTGCCAGAAAAACAGAGGAAACAAAACCATTATCAATAAACATTATAATGATTCTGCAGGACACAGATTTCTAGGGTCATTCTCAAAGCCAGGGGATGGTAAGTCCTCAGTTGCTTTCTTTGGCCACCCTGGAAATGCCAACCCGTTCCCATGTCTGTGTAGCTGGTAGGGTGCAGCTTATGGTGTGCAAAACTCCTCTTGTATTTACAGCTTTAGCATCAGTAGGGATAATAAAACAGGGAAAAAAACAGGTATCTTATGTCGAGGGACAGTGTGTCTCCATGGCTATCGGTACTGACACATCCAAAGTGGTTAGTGACACTCTTTTGAAGGAAACCACTCACGATGTCTGGTCCAAATGCAGAGAAATGCCATTTTCACATCCAAAGTTGAATGTGAATCACAACCCTCAGCTGGCTGCCTGTGCACAGTGTGTGTATGGGAGAAGACCCTGCATGACAAAAGCCCAGGGGTGCTTTGCTAAGGAAGACTCCTTGTTAGATGAGGAGGGTGATGGGTTTCTCTTGCTGCCTTGTTCCCAGAGAAGGTGCCTGGAGCTCTCCTGGCCAGGGCTGACGGCAGGTACCAGTGGAGGGCAGCAGCTCATCTGCCTGCTAACATGTTAAATCCAGAGCCCAGGCACCTTCTGGGGACGCTGCCAGGGATGTGCAAGGGTTCCCCTGGGCGTCTGTGCCTCCGAAGAGGCTGGTAACATGGGAATTACAAACAGTTTGATCCTGTTACCTGCACCCAGCAGAAAAACCGGTCTTGCTTTTAGCAGAAGCAAGAGCAATCCCATCAGAAAGGATTTTTCAGACAAAAATGCACTGTCGGCTTTAACTACTCATATCCTTGGAAGCCCAGCATAGAGTACAAGTCTTAGTATTATCCCCAGCTAAAGTCAGGGATGAGTTTGAGCCAGTAATCCTATGATTAGTATTCATTTTGCATATGAACTGCAATACAGATTGCGTCCTTGCTACTCGTAGTTCAAATAGCCTCATAAGCACTTACTCTCTTTAGTGGGCAATGGATTTTTCTCTCTGGTTTCTGTCTTCTTCAGCTTGGTCTTGTCAAATGTTTCAATTTCTGCAAAATCTGGTTTGTCGGACATGATGGGTCCTAACAAAGAAAGGAAAAACACACCCGTGGCTTCATTAGCTAGTGCTGTGATATCAGCCATCTGCAAAGCATTTTCTGCTTGAAAGAAAAAATATGAAAATACCATAAAAACATTTATTCAAAAACCCCCCCACAAATCTAACACCTCAATCTGGGACCTCTCCCTGAGGCTTGGCTCTTTCAGAGCAAAAGATGAAAGCCATAAATAGAATTTTATCTAGATTTCTCAGACGAAATTTCTAAAAATCGTATTTTGCACATGGAAGCAAGAATATCTCAGTAAAGACAAGACAATGCATTAATTGCCAATAATACACGGTGCCTCCTGACGCAAACCTCTGTTTTAAGGAATGCTGCTAACCAGAAAGTCTACAATAAACCCCAAATCCAATGTGAACAAAGAGCTTCAATTATGATTTTGTTTCGATTAATAGGATTTGTCTTTAATTGCGAGCACCCTCTCCTGAGTGCGTACGTACCCCTGTATCTGCATGAGCTGCTCTGGACACTTGCGCTTAACAATAGAGGACCGGTTCACCCAGCCCTTTGTTTGCTCTCGCACTCAATATCCCGGTCGCAGGCTCAATGGGTTTGATTATACCCTATTATAAGAGAAATCCACAAAGCACACCGGCATTCAACACTTCACCTGCCAAAACTTCCCTAATCCAATTCCTGGTTTTAATAGAAATTCAAGTTAAAATCCACCCTGGGCGTTATTCCCCTGATTTCAGTGGAGTTTCCCATCAAGGCGAGGTTTGGCCCGGAGATGGCTGATATAATTACATTTTTTCCTTCCTGAAGACAATCAGACTTCATTGCTATCTGCCCCGAGACAACAGAAGTAAATATTCACAGGAAAAAAAAAAAAAATTAAAATCTACTAAAACCACATGGCATTACCGTCTGGCTGCTCGCTCCTCAGCTGCTTGGTGGCCGTCTGAGGCAGTGTGAGTTGAAAAAGGTCAGGGTAATCCCTCCTCTCCTCTCCTCCCCCCGCCTGAGCCCATCGCTATTAATATTGATTAGTTTAGTGCTGGGATTGCTCAGCGTTCAGGGAAAGGACAGATTGCTGCTGCAGAAAGTGCATGAGGGAGGGAAATAGGAAAACTGACATGGAAAACTGCCAAAATACTTTTTTTTTTTCTTTTTTCTTTTCTCCTCATTTACCAAGACAGTAATATTTAAATTTCCCTTCCTGCCCTTCTTTTACGGCGCTGAGGTTCAGAGTTAACGTGAGGTTTGGAGTTCATTTAAGGGCTGGTGCTGCAGTTTGTGGGGACATTTTAGGTGCATTCAGCAAAGTGCTTGGGGATCGTCCCCCACCCGCCCAGGCCGGCAGAAGCACACGCTCGGGGTTCAGGAGGACTCTAAGCACGGTCGCAGTACGACTGCTGGAATCGAGGGCCAAATCTGAGATAAGCACGGCCTGAGCACCACGCTGGCATCCGAGAATGTGTCCTGAAAGGAAGAACAATGAATCTTTCATTTGCTCCCGTTTTGGTAGCTACAAACCCACGTTCTGGTGTCTCCCTCAGCCCAAAGGCGCGTGACTGCGAGCCAGAGTGGGCAGCTGCCCACGGCCGACCTTTCTGCCTTCACTTTGCAAGAAGCTGCATTCACCCGGCCTTCTTGCATGGCCATTCCCTGCACTCCACCCATCCCGATGGCGTGGACCACGCTGGACTCACTCGCAGGGCACTTCTTCAGTTGCAGTGAAGGGAGAATGTGCTGTAGGCATCAAGTGATGTAATTTCAGAAAAGCTTTCAAAAGGGAAGGGGTGGAGTCCCCATCTCTAGAGGTATTTAAGACACGTGTAGATGTGGCACTTAGGGACATGGTTTAGCAGTGGACTTGGCAGTGTTAGGTTTATGGTTGGACTTGATGATCTTAAAGGTTGTTTTCCAACCTAAATGATTCTATGATTCTATGAAAATGGCTAATAGCCCTTGCATTTATTTGCAAGATGCATTTTGTGTTAGATGATAAACTGAGTGGAGACAAGATTGTGCAGTGTGTGAACACTACAAGTACCAACCTCCTAGAGCCACTCTCTTGAGGGCCGTGGACATCCCTGTGGCTGTGACATGGCTCCAGCCATGCTTCCCGCTTTGCAGCACGAAACTACTTGGGGAATCCTTTTTCAAGGCCCTTGGGTTTGGGAGGGAAGGGCTGTGCGCATCCTCCTAGATGCTGGCGTGGGTTTCCTCTTGTGTAACTTTGGATGTCTCCATCTGAATTACTTGTCTAGACTCCATGATAGTCAAGAGGGGGGCAACTAACTTGGGATAAAATTAATTGTGCCCTTAGGAGTATCTGGGTTTCTCTACTGACTATAAAGGGAGCCTGGACAACAAACCCAGAGAGACAGAGATGTCTCACAGCTGATTGAGAGCCCTGGGAAGGTGCTGTGGATCTTTCTGTTGGCATACTAGGCTGAGGTAGAGTGGGTTTGAGTCTGCTATGTGTGCATGGAGAAAATGGTTTTAATGTGTTTAAATGACCTCTTCTTCCAATGTGTGTTTAAATTAAAATAATGAACACAAATGCAGAAAAAAATATTATTTTTACTCATCAGCATTCATAAATAGTGGTTCCTTTCCACCCAGTGATTCTTTCCTTTATCCATCCCATTTTCCATATCTTCAGAGAGTGCAGGGGTTGCTGCATGCCCTGGTAAACAGCAGCCTAAGAGCAGGTTTCCTCTGTGGCCGTGTCTGCAGTATTTGAGGTAAAGGAGAATGGAGCACTGTAGCGGTGGAAAAACCTGCATAACGCTGCTCAGCTGCATCCCCCAAAGGGATGGTCTGGGTCCGACTGAGCTCAGCAAACCTGGCCATACTGCTTCTGGACCTAAAATTGTCCTGGCACTAATGTAGTTACATTTTTGTTATGCTAAAAGCTCAGTTGACTCGCGCAGACTGGCTTGGTTACCTCTGCATCTGCACTGACTGTCCGTGCAAAATCAATGTGTGCGCATACCGGTCATATTTAGCATCAGGACTCGGTTCCCTTCCTTCCATCCCCTTACTCCAACCAACTGTCAAAAATAGAAAGCTGTGTTCTTGACCGAAAACCCCTGGGAATAAGCAGGAAGGAGGCCGCTGGGTGAATATTCGGTGTAAGCCACAGCTGAGATTTGGCACTCAAAAGTCTTAGTGTCTGTTTAATGAGAGAATATTAACCTTTTCTTGTTAGGCTGGACACCAGATTTTGAAGATCAGAAGATCAGAAAAGACTTTAAAATGCAGTCTGAATGATTAGTGAATTCAGGCAGTTCACGAGTTTCATTTTTTTAAATATTTGTCCCTTTTTACAAGTAACAGAATTCTTATCTGACAAGAGATTATAAGGGGAAAAACTCCTAAACTTTTACACTGGTGCAAGTTCTCTCAGATGTAGAGAGCAAACAAAGCGTTCAGGACAGGGAAGGAGAAGAATCTCGCTTCTGGGTTTTCTGTATACAGTCACAGGCTTGGCCCCTAGCATCCACAGCTGAGCTCAGTCTTCCCTGAACGTGCTAAGACAGGGTAGGCACGCTTGTTTTTTTACCACCACCATTTTACTTGCCCAATTTTATTGGCAGACCTAGTATTAAAAACAGTTTGGGGTGAGTTGTTTGGCTTTTTAGGCTGAAGATGACCAAGCTCTTAATTGATATTGGGTTGGGTTTCTGAGCGAGGTGCAACAGCGTTAGTCCACGTAACATAATGATGAGAAATTACATGTTCTCACTCTCAGTTGAGATCAGGAGATACTCATCTCCATAATGAACATCTTGACCATTGCATAAAGTGCCTGACAAGTTTCTGTAGCTTGTAAGTAGGGTACTGTGGTCAAACACAGCTCATGTTGGATTCAAGCCTCATGTTTACATACTCCATGCAGGACAGATAGCCGTAGGTAGTTTTTCATATGGAAAGTTTGGAGTTGGGCCTGAGGGCATTGCACAGTGTGTTGAGGCTGGTCATGGGAGGGAAAGTTGGGTAGGTGATATTTTACTCGGATGCCTTTTCCTTTCACTGGGAACTGAGATATTCTTGCTATATAAGCAGCAAAGCAGTTATCCGACAAGTTTTTAATGGCAGGATTTCAGAGTCACCACCTTCATTAAGGGGAACATGGCATTTACCTGGCCTTGGGATGACTGTGGCAGCAATCACCCACAACGGTCTTTGAGGTGCACAGAGGCAGCTGAATGATCCAGCATATAGAAGTGAGAAAAACCAGCAAGCTGGCAGAGCAAGCAAACTATAGGATCTTGTCCTGGTTTCAGCTGGGAGAGAGTTACTTTTCTTCCTAGTAGCTGGCATAGTGCTGTGTTTTGGATTTAGTATGAGAACAATGCTGATAACACACTGATGTTTTAGTTGTTGCTAAGTAGTGCTTAGGCTAGTCAAGGACTTTCTTTTTCAGCTTCCCATGCTCTGCCAGGTGCACAAGAAGTTGGGAGGGGGCACAGCCCAAGATAGTTGATCCAAATTGACCAAAGGGCTATTCCATACCATATGATGTCATGCTCAGTATATAAACCGAGGGGAGTTGGCCGGGGGGCAGCGATCGCTGCTTGGGGACTGGCTGGGTGTCGGTCGGCGGGTGGTGAGCGGTTGCATCACTTGTTTTCTTTTCCCTGGGTTTTGTTTGTCTCTCTCGTTCTCCTTTTCATTACAATTATTATTACTATTATTATCATTATTATTTACTATTATTATTATTATTATTTTATTTCAATTATTAAACTGTTCTTATCTCAACCCGTGGGTTTTCTTACTCTTGCCCTTCCGATTCTCTCCCCCATCCCACCGGGGAGGGGGAGGGTGAGCGAGCGGCTGCGTGGTGCTTAGTCGCTGACTGGGGCTAAACCACGACAGATCTTTACAGATCCTATACACATAAAGCACGTAAAGCCGTATTGGTATGGCCATGTCTGAAAAGCTGCCTCAGACACAGTGGAAATTGCATTTTATTTCAATCTGCTGCCAAAGGATGAAGGGCTGAGTCAAACCTGCCAGGACTGACACCTCTGATACCAGTGAGTCACCCGCCACCGACAGCATTAAACCGTGCCTGGCAGCGCAAGCCACTGAGTGTCTGTCAGACACCCACAGAGAAACAGGGGAAAACAAATACTTGCTACCAGGATGCAGTAATAGGTGAGAGGAAATGTTTAAATGGAGCTCAAGTGCAAAGAAAAATTCAGAGGGGAGGCTGGGAGGTTTGAAGCCTGCTGCCACTCAGCTTTTTCCCTTGGCTGTTGCCACTTGGAAACAGTGAGCCCAGCCTGCATGGGGTTGGGGCTGCAGGGACACACACACACAAACACATATATGTGTGTGTGTGTATATATATATATATAAGGGCTATAGCATTTCATGGGCTGAGGGGATGCTGTGCTCATGTT
Organism: Balaeniceps rex; assembly: GCA_013401315.1. Taxonomy (NCBI): domain Eukaryota; kingdom Metazoa; phylum Chordata; class Aves; order Pelecaniformes; family Balaenicipitidae; genus Balaeniceps; species Balaeniceps rex. The sequence goes on from VYZW01049895.1 coordinate 75,301, forward strand.
TGGCACAAGAGGTGCTCTGGAAATGCCAAGTTTCATGGAGACTAGGTGGGCAACTGCAAGAAGAAGGGGTTTCTTTCTCTTTGGTGCAACAGTGGAATCAGATCACATCTATTTCTATACGGAGCTGAGGAGGGACAAAGCACCCTAACGTGAGCAGCCGGTTAGAGGAACAGACGCTCAAGCAGATCAGTGTCTGTAGCTGAGCCAATAAGCTGACACAACTGATTTTATAATCACATTAGTCCTGTCTCGAAATAACACACCCACTCAAATATAACAGTGATTTCATTTTCAAAATGTTGTGGTATTTTTGGTGCTAAAGGTAGGGGATTAATTTTTCAAGGTCAAAAGCTGGGCTGGAATCTGCAAGCACCCTTACTCCTTTAGGTCCCTATGAGCATTGAGCACCTTCCAGAAAGGTAGCAGGATTGGGCGTGTTATAAGCTATCCTTAGAAGGTTTCCCGTCCTTAGGGGAACAGAAAAAAAAGACTACAGCTTCAGTGAAAGGGCTTTCTTAGTTCTCTTTGTGTCTTTTGTTCCATCTTGCTGCCAAAAAAAATATCCATGTTTGGGAACGGAGACAGGTTCCCAGGCTAAGAGACAATGAATCCTGGGGGTGTAAGGAAGGCAATGATCTCTCTTTGGCAGGGTGTCTGCTGTAATGCTGCGCTGCTAGTGTGTAAATATTCAATACTTGTCTTCTACTCTAGGTTTTTTCATTACCTAAGGTGTTTCATTTTCCTTATTGAGACCATTGAGCCTTAAGAGTAGGTGTGTACAGGGGATGAGGGGAGAGGCTAGTTGTAGACAGTCCTTCTGCTTGGGCTATTTTTTCCAACCCTTATTTTCCAAACAGCTGGAGTTTAGACAGTCTATTTCCAAACTCTGGAGTTTAGACAGTCTATACTAGGAGTCCCATTGCAGCAAAGAGCAAAAGGAGAAAACATAAGCTATTGGGAGTGGAAATTTCCTCTCTCCCTCTTTTTTGGTCTTATAAAACTTGGTATGGGGGTGAGTTTTTAAAAGTTTAACTAGATGGAGATTCTTGCAACAGAACTTTCTCGAGAACTGACCCAAAAGTGTGTCTTCTAACATAAAGTACTTGGCTTCAGCCTGGCCTTTTCTAGCAAAATGCAGTGACACGTGCGTGCATTATGAAAGAATGAAAAAATTAATACAAAATGTCCATGCACATGCTTCTCTCCCAAAGACAGGGTGGGAAAAGAAGCATGTGATATATTAGTCACATTAGTTAATATGCTATAGAGCATATGACAGTTTGTGATGAATACTGGTCTAGAAACACTAGTTTAGCATGGCTTCCAGTCTTCACTAACAGTCTTTTTTTAATCTCTCTCCTTTCCGTGTCTGGACAGAAGCATCTCTTGCAAACAGCAGCTCTTAGGGAAAAAGTAAGACAGAGAAGTCTTGGGTGAGCGTTGGGAATGTGCTCAAATGTGGCTCTTCTCAATGCAGCTGGCTGCTCTGGAATTAAACAATCCACCGTTGGATTTCTCACTCTCTTTGCTTTAAACAAAAGGAAAATCACCAGTCCTTATGAAGATTAAATTGTGGCACCCAGTGTGCAGCAAACAGATAACCAACATAATCCAAGATAATCAAAGATAAGGTAATAAAATCCAGAGATCTACTAACTTGATATTAACTTCAGACTTTCTTTTTGTCCAGAGGAAAAAGGACAATAGGTGGGTCTGTTGTTACAGTCCACGTTGTGCCAGGGTAGATATGGAGGCGCGATATCCTTGACTTTTGGGACACAGAGCTGTGGATTTAGTTTTGATGGGTGCCTAACCAGCACTTCTCTTTGTGTTGCCAAATCATTCCACTTTCAATAGCCTGGGACCTCCTGGCAGCTTAAGTATGTTTTATGTTTTGGGGAAAAGAAGATAAACCCTGAAGTTTTTCAGCTGCCTTAGGAAAGGAGTAGGCAGCCATAGTATCTTTTCTAGCTGATCTCTGTGAGCAATTTCCAGGCTAAAAACCTGTATTTCTACTTGAAGGGATTCATACATCATCTTTTCCAAAAATCATTTTCCAATTTTATAAGCTTGTTATACAGAGTAAGCCAAACACATAGGTATTATATACTGTGTGCAAGGTCAACAATTATGTAAGAAAGTGGTAATCGGTAAGATCCACGTTTGTTAACTTCTGCCTGTTCAAATGAAAGCTGTGAGTATATTATGTTAAATGCTGTTTTCTTCTCTAAAATGTTAAAAAAAGACTATTTTCCTCTTGCGGCATCTGAACTGAACACCTATCTCTTCAGAACCTGACCGAGCTAGAACATTTTCAATGACTACTTTTATGGCTTTTTGTCTTGCAAATATACATAAAGGGCAGAAATCAGCTGCAGTCTTTTTTAGGCTATGTCTTTGTAACAGGGTTAACCTGAGCTCTGTACACTCAAACTGATTTCTCTGGAGTTAGTATACTCTGAGTTGAGTGACCACACCATGAAATAACATGGGAACAGCGGAAAGTGATTGTGTTGGCAGCAGACAAATTGTGCTAACTTGAACTGTAGCCTTTCCCCAACTCAAGGTAAAAGCACCTCAGCAGCTCAAGTATAGATCCTTGTGAGTGCAAAGAACAGTAATTCAAAAGGGATGGGGACATTCAAGCTTTAATTCAAGTTAACTTTTCAGTGGAAACAAGCTTTAGGGCATGAGTTCATGTCTGTCCACAGCCCTGCATTCTGGTGAGTGCAGAGAAAAGCAAATAGGAAGTGAAAAACGAAAGTGTGCAATATTGTAATTTTCGCTTGTCTGATGCATACATTGACTGATTTTTCCCTTTGGATGAATACTAGCTTGCATAAAATTCAAATAACTCAGCTGTCTACAGATTGGGGGGGGAGTGTGGGAAGGGGAACAGAAGGAAGGAAATGGAACTGAGAAGATTGAATTAACCTTTCAATGCCTTGAATTTCAAGAAGGGAAGAATTATCTCCTGTTAAGTCTGCAACCATGCAATTAAAACGTGAACAAGCCTTAAACGCCACATTTGCCCCATATTCCTAGATCTCTACTTTAAAGACAGATGTTCCAAAACCAAGATTCAGATCCAAAAAGTATTCAAAGGGAGGAAAAAATCTTATGCTGTGAATGTTTATTTTAATCACAGAACTCTGGTAGAAAAACGAGTAAAAATGTCTGACATTTACGTAGAACATGTGCCTTTGATATTGAATTCAGTTTAAAAAAATCCTTACGTATGTGTCTAGTAACGGCAGACAGTCTTTGAAAAGATGAATGGTTTTCTCTATGCTGCAGTTTCTGTTTCCATAAAATAGATTCTTTCACCTGTTTGCTTGAGCGTTGTGAAGCTTCCTTTGTTAACACAGGGCAAACCTTTAAAAATGGACTTTGATTCTTAGGTGCCCTTTTGGACACTCTGAGCCAGAGAAACAGGATACTTGCTGATTCGAGAGCGCCCATGGAGCGTTATGGCTGTCCAACACGGCCAAGTATCTTGCGCTGGGCATCCTGAAACAAAATGTTTGTTAGAAAATTTTACAATGCTGGAAAAGAAGAACACAGTAAAGACCCAGTTTGGGGACATGTCTCAGTTTCTGGATGGAATATGCAGGAAAGGAAAGCATTTTGCAGAGCAACCAGCTGGAAACTGTTACCGTTTGCTAATTCTTTGGTGTTGAAAGGACTTAACGTTTGTCAATATTTTTGCAAGATATCAATACGATCCATTTAAGACAAAAATTGAGCACTTCCAAGTCCAGTGGAGTATATCAGATAATGTTTGTAGATGGACAATTAAACCCAAAAGCAAATATTTTGCTGACGCACGGATAATTTTCCCCCCAAGTAAAAACTGTTGGCGTATAATAGACAGGTATTACAGCACAGAGTGTCTTGCTTTGCTATGTATTAGATTTCCATTTCCTTCTAGTAAGATAATGACCCAGTATGAAGGTAAAGAATTGCACGGCAGGCTATCAACCCTCAAAGGATTGGATGGCATTGCAAAATTGATTTAAGTCCTGGAGTGTTCTAGCTCAGTTTGTACTAAACCTTGTACAACAATGAGCACAGTTGGGATAGGGCTATTTTTCTTTCATTTGCTTCAATTTCTGATGAGGAGTAATGCAGGGCTGTTGCTGGAACTAGACTTAATTGGAAACTAAATTGTTCAGAGAATATTTATTCTAAAGTCATACTAGGTCAGGACTGACATCGAGGACCCATGAAGGAAATATGGCTCCGGTTCTTCTGTGACATATACTGGTAATAATGACTTGTGCTCATGAATAGCTCTTCCTGAAAACAACGGAATTAGGCTAGTAATCATTTCAGATCTACTGAGTTACTTTGTGAGCACCTAGCAGCTGAATCTCTGCAAAACTTTTAGGCTGAGCAACTTAGTTGGGCTTGTAAGATAACACACTGAGCTACAGAAATGGCTGACCCTTTGTGGTGTGGCCCTGGACATGGATTTACTGATGAGACAGGGATGCCATGGCACTCTGGCTCTTTGGTCGTAGGAGCCAGATGCTGACCAGATGCATCTGCCAAGCTCCTGGAGCTGTGCAGCAGCTGGGGAATGGGTCCTTCTTCTCGTGAGCAGCCCCACGCTGGGGCCTTGTCACCGACTCCTTGCAAGGCAGTGCATTGTCATATGTCCTGACGTGTGGGTGACAGTCCTATGTCACACGGTGGGACTGCAGCCATGCACCTGCACAACCCCTGCTCATGCTGGGGCTGCTCTGCCTGTGCCTGCGGGTTCGGAGGGGGTAAATGAGCCCATGCGAGCTCCACACCGTCTTGTCTAGACTGCTGAAACTGGGCTGGGTGTCTGAGCTGTGCGGCAGTCTGCGTACCATGTAAGCGGGAGAATTACAAAATGCTACCATAAAATTTGAGCTGTGCCCTGAGATAGTGGAAAAATGGATAGGGACAGCTACCACATTGCTCAATTGTAATTTTTAGCAGTGATCTGAGAGGCAGATGCCTTCAATAGCTGTATTTTGGGGATGTAACCAGGTGGCCGCTCGTTAAGTAGTTGTCTCCCTTCCCGCTATATTTACTGTCTTAGAAAAAGTGGCTAAAGCAGCAGGACTCCCAGGTTCCCCTCAACCTTTCACAAATAGGCAGCGAGAACACAAAGTGAGCAGAAAAGACTAAAATGGCAGCCTGGGACTGCATATGTCGCCCCCTGCAAGGAACGTTGGAAGCATTTGAAAGGAGGTAGGATAAGCTGGCACGAAATGGCGTACTCGGAGCCAGTTCAGAGGAGGGAAGACGCTGTCTTGGACCAAAAACCAGAGAACAGGTGCTGTGCAGCGCCTGCCTACCTGCCTGCCTCTGCTGTCTGTCTCCTCTCACCGCGTGTGTTTTCTGTGTCAGGTTTCTTGCAGTTTTATTCCTGTCAACTGGCCAACATATCTGCTGAAGAGCCAGCTGGAGTCCGCTCTCTCCCATGTTTCATCAACAAAATCGCCAGCTTGTTCTGATTCAGTATCTTTATTTTGTTGATGAGGCTAAATGAATCAGAAAAAACACAGCTATGTATACAAAATACAAATTTGGAAACCTCATCCTGATGTGAGGAAATTTTATTAGCTGTTCAAGTGGAGAAATCTGTGGTGGAAGCAGACCGACAGCAAATACAGACCTTCCGAGAGGTCGCTTCCCTGACCCTACACATTTTATTGTGTTTGTATGGTGCCTCCTAATGATACCAAGTCTTCTAGCAGGAAAATATAGTTTTAGATCCGATTAAAACCGGGCTAATTTACCGTGGGATTGTGACTCTCCCTTCTTCGGATTCTAAATGTAAAACCTCTTAATGAGTCTTATAAATGTATCTCTAGATAAAATTTAGAATCCATGTTGGAAAACCTGAAACAAAACCCTCCCAGCTATTGGCAATACAGAAGTTTCAATTAGTCCCATCCTACTGCTATTTTTTTTTTTCCCTTTCATATATTCTTTGTCAGTTTTTCACAGGAAGAAAAGCTTTTCTCGAGAGAATTTTTACTACCAAAATCCTAAATTTCCTTAAACGCTTTATTAAACCCACCACCTATGGCTGCTGGCACTGCATGACAGAAAAAGCTGTTGTAGTTTCAACGTGGCATGTGGGAACCGCAGACTGTCAGGCACGGCTTTTAACACTTCTGCTGCAAGCTCGCATCTCCTCACTAACTGATGCTAACTTAGTTTAAGGGTGCTAAATTTTGTATTTCAAAACGCGTTAGCTCTTTGTCAAAGGGCACTGTGTTACTTCTGGCACGCTTGCACTTGGGAAACGTTTGGGAGCGATCGCTCTTGACGCTTTAATTCAGAAAATTTACAGGAAATATGTTAACATGGTTACAAGAAATGCAAAACTAGCTGGGCCGGAGCCTTAACGGCCGCGGTCACGCTCTGGGCACCCCTGAGCCCGCCCGAGCCGAGGCAGGTGGATGGCCGAGTCACTGTAAGGTTAAGAAGAACAGGAACGAAGTTAACCCCTGGGTCGTTGCTCCCGGGTGCGGCGCGGCAGCGGTTGAGGCTCCCTGCAGCCGGGCAGCCCGCGGCCATAGCGGACAGCAGCCCCACTGGCCCGGGGCAGGCGGCCTCCCCGGTCCGGGGCAGGCCGCCCCAGCCCCCCAAACGGCCCCCGGCCGCCAGCCCGCTTCCTCGGGCGGCTCTCCCCACACAGGGCCTGTTGGCCGCCGCGTCCGCTCCCCGCCGCCAGCCTGAGGCCGCCGCTCCCCTCAGCG
>VYZW01049908.1:0-36908 GCA_013401315.1 Balaeniceps rex
TAAAGGTCCCTTCCCACCCAAACCATTCCGTGATTCTACGATTCTATGATTTTCCATTACACTTTTTTCAGCTAGCTTTACGCATGCTAAGGAATACTTCAAATGATTATGGGTTTGGACGTTGAGTAGTTAGCTCTTCCACGCCTGCCCGTAACACAGCTATTATAAACTCCAGGGTGATGTACTCTTTTGTATGGAATAGACAAGTTGACACTCCAGGGAATTTCACCTTGATAACGTAATTTAACAGCATCCACAATTATAATGATGTAAACTTCCCTTTCCTCTTTACAGGGGAATTTCTACAGTTAAGTAGTTTCAAATAATTTACTTTATTTTTAGTTACTTTAAGAGAAGCATATGTATCTTGTTTGTATTAGCTTTGGGGAGCTTCCAAGAGAGCTGTCTGAATTTCCTGCGTTTTCAGCAGAAAACAAAACCTTCAACAAAATAAACTCGCTCTGCCAAAGGACTGAAAGCACGGAGGGGAAAGAAGGAAGTGCACAAGAGCGTAAGTGCTCTTACACTCAATGCGCAAATGAACTTCAAAGCCACGTCTTTGGTGACAGAAATCTTATCTTCATATATTTTACTGGCATATACTCCTTGGCTGTTCTATGTCATAGAATCATAGAATCATTTGGTTGGAAAAGACCTTTAAGATCATCGAGTCCAACCGTACCTGTCCACTACTAAACCATGTCCCTAAGCACCTCGTCTGCCCGGCTTTTAAATACCTCCAGGGATGGGGACTCCACCACTTCCCTGGGCAGCCTGTTCCAGTGCTTGACAACCCTCTCCATGAAGAAGTTTTCCCTAATATCCAATCTAAACCTCCCCTGGTGCAACTTGAGGCCATTTCCTCTCGTCCTATCACTTGTTCCTTGGGAGAAGTCAAACCCAGGTAATTTTTGGCCATAATGTTGAGTTGCGGGAAAGCAGGTATTAAGTGAAAAGTTGCAGGGCTTATGGTGAATATAACCTCAAAAACTAACCCTGGCATCTCTGATCACTGCTTAGAAATGAAAGTGGAGCTGTCACACCGGAGCAAAGTTTGTACCAGACACTTTACTAAATAAACCTACCATCCTGACACTCGCTATCATTGTCTTCCTGAATAACCAAGTAAGCCGATAGAGCGGGTTTTTAGCAACATCTCTCCACTTTGTCAAGCCAGCCCATGTGGTAATGCAACATATTCCAAGAGGAACACAATGCTTTCGGCCCATATCACGACGCAAACTTCCAGGACAGCCTGCGACAAGGCTACACTAGAGGGAATGCCATGGTCGTGTGTCCTGTCCCAGAGAAAACAGCCTGGGAGCAGTCTGCTCCAAGGGAAAACACGCCGAACGACACCTGCCAAGGTAGCAAACCCAACTGCTTCAATACTCCAAAAACCCGTTTGCCACAGGGTTTGACTTCAATAGCTACTGACCAAGAAAATATAAAGGTGTTTCTGAGGACATGTGTATATCCGAGTGAAGGTGCAGATCCTTTATTGGTACTTCTCATGCGACTTCACCATACCGTGTTTATTATTTGGCCAACCTACAGCTAATCCACAACGCGTCTCCTGGTCACACCTTTGCCTTCATCTCTTCTTCCATCCATGCCCTTGCTATCTTTGAAATTTCAATCCTGAAACACTTCACGTTGAAATACTTTTAACTTATCCCTATCCCCCTACGAAGTCAGGTTCCCAAGTCAATCAAAAATTTCTAGACGTTGGCCTAAATCCCCTCAGTGCTTTACTGGTTCTTGGTGATGCTTCGTTCTCTTCGCACTGTGCACATTCTACCTGTTTACTGAGGATTTTACAACTGGGAAATGTGGTTTATTTAATTCTTGCACTGCATACCCCTGTGTGAAAATAATACTGACGTGGGAAGTTAACTGGCAAACAGTTCTAGCAGAGCAACCCCTCCACTGAATTAACAGTGAAGTATATTCTCTCTTTTTAGAGAGGATCTCTTCTGGCAGCATGGCAAAACTTCAGGAGGAGGGATAGACATTGACTCTACCTGCCAGTCTGGTTTTTAGGGAGATGTGACCTGAAGGTGCCTCACTTCCCAGAGGAATGCTACGACTACTGAGCTGTTCTATAAGTAGGGCTCCTCTGCTTTAAAAGGGAAGAACAGGCAGCCATCTGGACCCAAAATGATGGAGAGGCACCTAAGTGCAGGAGAGATGCAGACTTCGGCATTTTTTGTGAGACGGGAATTCAGTATCACACCTGCAGAAGGTGTTCAGTTCCAGAGAACAAGACCTTAGATAGGCCCCCTCTTTGGCATTTCATCCCAGCGCCCTGGCTTTTCCAAACTCCATTCTTGAGAATGTCCCGTCTCACTCAAGTGCTGAATTCCACCCTGGAAAGCAAAGGGGTAACAAGTCTCCTTCCCCAGTAATTTCCAAGGATGGCAAAATGACAAATCAACTAAAATGATTTTCATCCCAACTGGCTTAGGAAAAGTAAATGACTATGGAAGGTGTTGATACTCAAGGTCAAGCTTTAGAGGCTGGTGGTCTAAGCCCACCAAGAAGCTCCAGCATAAGGGGATCCACCACAGTGTCCAAAACACCTGACGGTCACCAGCGAAGGGCTCCAACACTGTCCATGCAAGAACACAGTATTTCCAAACCACAGGCAACCGTGACAACAAAATGCAAATAGTATTTAGCAGAACTAAACCCGATCCTTTCCTAAGGTCCCACAACACCTGCGAGGCAACTGTTGCTAGGAAAATGACAACGTTCCTGCTAAGAAAATTAAAGTTAAAACTGTGAATCTGTATTTTTCTCAAATCATGCTTGAAATAATAATGACGTTTTCTTGCTGTTGAAAGGAAACGGAGAATTCTCCATTTCTCCTTGAAACTAAGCAGTATTCCCTAGACGTATGGGAAGATTTTGTTTAGTTTGACTGGTAGAACAGGAAAGGACAAGTTCCATACGCAACCCCAACTCCTCCGTACAAAGGTAAACAGATCATCATGATACAGGCTTTAATTAACAGAACCTGTCTACCTTGAGAAGAGTTCAAGGACTTTAAAGATGTTACTCAAGTCAAAAAGTTTCTGATTCCAGCACTACACACGCAGCTCAGCTGTAAAATGTCACCAGCAGACATGTTCGGAGGTGTTATGCAGTAATTACCACTACGTGAACTGAAACTTCGACACTTCCCAATTATTATTTTTTTTTTTTCAAATTGCGTGGCAGGTCTTATATAACACTCCCAGAAAGTTTCACATTTTTGCATTTAACATGTAAATGCTACTTAACGAAATCGCTAGACCTAAAAGTCTATTCCTTAAAGATGACTTCTGATGAACCTCTCTGAAGCAAGCGATCCTCCAAAAAAGAACAAGCTTAATACTTTTTGCTAACACATGCACTGATGTTTCTCTTGTAGTACGTATTTAAGTCCAGATTTAAGAATCCTTACATTTTTAATGCTTGTTTGGAATGGGTTCTTATCCTTTTAACTGAAGTATAGAAGCCCTTATTTCTATCATGAAGAAAAATAAGACGGAAAAACATTACATCTTGCAAAAAGACAGAAAAAAGACCAATTAGCAATTTAAACCAAACAGTTTTCTTCACATTTTCCTTTCACACCTCCCAAACTTTCCTCCATACAGTACACCACGGTTATGGGAATGTAATTTATCCACCAGTTCCTCATAGCCCCAGCATCATCTCTGACTATATTATCAACTATTTTCTTCACCCTTGGTATTATATTTGGCAGCAACAACTATGACACTCGTTGCAAAATGTACATACAGCTAAGAGCATATTTCCAACGAACCAACTGCTGTCATTCAAGAAAATCACTCAGTGCTACAGATTTTGCAGACCTATCTTCAGTGTCTAAGCAATTTTAATTGAGAAAGTATCAAAACTAACTGAAAAAATACCCTTCCCTCACTAAAGCCGTCGACTGCACAGAGGCTGAATTCAGAAGTTCTCCACTGGTTCCTCACCGATTAGGATTAGATACTGTGGTTCAGCATCTTTGCCATGACATTTGAAAACCATCATTGCCTTGAACTATGACAGTTGTCTTCTACTGAAAGTACCACTCTGAATAATTCTGACCCTCCTTAAGAGAAGAAACATCACAACCGAGACTGTGGAATCCAAGTCCTCAATAATCAACACGGACTGCATCAAGTTTCCGTAATTTCTGTACTATCCAAGCAGAAGATCTTCTGGTCCTGATGACGCACAGGATGTCGGTGGGAAAAGTCAGTGCTACTCTCCACACACTCAGCAGCCAAAAGACTCTGTATTCTTGCCCTTAGGATGAAAATTGCTATTGGAATGTCTGTGGGAGGCATAAGAAAGTCCAAAGGAGTTGGCAGAGCAGACATTTCACCATCAGTACCATTTGGGGAATGTCAAGGAGGCAAGGGAAGCGGCGTTACTGCTGAGACCACCCGGCATTTCTCCCGTGCCTCAGCAGCGTAAGACTCCTGCTTTGCTCAAGCAAGAAAAATCACTGCAAAGGCAAACCGAGGTAAACAAGACGTTAAAAGAAAATCACCATAAAATAAAATAACACTGTAGATGGCCGCCTGGTAATACCAGCCATGTATAATAATAATAATAATGATGATGATGATGATGATGATGCTGCTAATAATGGTTGATTTAGCTGGTTGCCATTCATACAGAAGGTGACAGTGTGCACACAGAAAACTTTTGATGATGGCGCAGCATTCATAGAATCATTTGGTTGGAAAAGACCTTTAAGATCATCGAGTCCAACCGCATTCTTTGCATGTTGTAGCTCCTCAAATACTAACGGTGCACGATAAAAAAGGTCAGGTCCCAGATAACAGACACTTGATAAGGGACTACGGTACAAGATTCCCAAACTGTTGTGAACAGGAATATGCTGCTTTACAGCCATCATTGTACCCCAAAGCTGAAGATAAATCATGGAGAGTGCTTTTATTTCTTCTGATATATTAAGATAAAGCAGCACTGTTAGAAAAGTAATTCAGAAATACAACTCTCTGTGAGCCCGCCTGGCATACATACTCTACTAATTCTTTCAGTGGTGTTAAATATTTTGAAAATTAAAGGGGATAAACAAAGATGTGAGAATCCTATCATATTAAAAGGAAAAACTGCATTATTGATCTTTAAAGTGGTTTGCGGTCTAAAGGATCTATAGATAAGCCCTTTTAAAATATAATAAAGTATAAGAACGTGGTTTTATTTGTTTTCCTCTTACCTTATGACCTCTTCAAAACCAGTCACTGCCAGCAGTAGTACCATTTATTCTATTAAGATGGGCCTGAAAACCCACCATAACCAAGTCTCAAGAACTGCTCTCGCGGGTTGAATAAAATGCAAATAAGGAAGGAGATGAGAAACAGCCTGTTGACAGCTGATAGCAGGCAAACCAAATAAATGGAGTAACTTTTAGATTAAATGTTGGTTTTCCTCCATTCCATCTTATTTTTCAAGTGCGTTCCCCCTGGACACTGCATCAATTCTGATAAACAGAGAAGCTGACGGCCACCGCTCCGCTTCCTGCCCAATGGTCTGGAAGCACACGGCAGCCGTAGCCTGAACGCCGAAAAATGAACCTAAATGAACCTTTAACTGAGATCTGGAAAACCCAAAACTCACAGAAAAGACTTCTAGAAGCCTGCGTACACAGGTACCCATTCCAAAATGAACTATAAGCAACAGATGACATTTTTTCAAGTGCTGGAGAAAAACACTCTTGATAGAAATATGGAAAACACTACATTATGCAAACAAATGAAATTTGCTGAAATATTTATGAAGTCTCATCTATTTTGGGACAAAACTTCATTTTGTGTAGTCTGGTTCGTAAAGTGCAGCAGTGACAGACATGGAAAAGATGAGGGATCGCCGTGTTTGAAAGACACTCTTGTACATCCATCCTGGAGTCAGTCAACTGTTCCTCACCAAAATCCTGTAAGCAGTTATGATTGCTTACCTATAAATTAAGTTTTCTAATGAATTCTAATTAACAGAGTCCACCACAAGGTAAGATGGCTAATTTATTGTGGAAAAATAATCTTATAGTTCAGAAAAATCCATCCCTAGAAACCTTTCAGGTCAGGTTGGACAGGGCTGTGAGCAACCTGATCTGGTTAAAGATGTCCCTGCTCACTGCAGGGGGTTGGACTGGATGGCCTCTACAGGTCCCTTCCCACCCAAACCATTCTGTGATTCTATGATTCTAAAATTCAATGAAGCTTTTTCCCACAGGAATGTGCCATGACTCTTCCTATCGTCTCAATTTATCAAAATCTAAAAGATTAGCGTGGGAATGGGAAAACTTGTCATTATTTGTTCAGATAATTTTTTTTCCCCCCTCTGCATTGAGCAAGCATCCGATTTCTTTGCAAGTGCCACGGATAAGTTGCTGGTGAGTTGCTTAAAGACCTGCCTTTAGGAACTGCAACATCCATTCTCTTTGCAATTTCCCTGGAGGGAAGAGATAACACTTAAGATTTTGATTCCTACTGCAATGAAAAATTAAATCTAACCTGTAATGTTACAATCCATCTTCTTTTCCCTAGAACAGGATGGTTGTTTTTTGTTACTAGTAAACAGTTTCTTTAAGGTCAAGAGTTTGGGTGAGCATGCACACAAATGCTGGAGTGGAACAGCCTCTGTACACGCTGTACCAGCTTGATATCAAGAAAAAATGCAGCAGAACACAGCGTCTTTGAAGAAAATGTCATATACTTCAGTAGCAGGCCACAGCTCACCCAGCTTGGGCTCAAGCCTGAATATGTGCAAGAGCAGTTCTGGAAAACCTCCACCACATTCCAGTAACGAATCTGAAGGGCAATAAAAAAAAAAAATCTTACTCGTCTCAACTTCGTTTCAGAGCAGCGTAGGCAATCGTAAACATCTCCCAACAGCGTTGGGGATAAGAACATCGCAGGATTAAATAGCGGTAATATATTAAAGTCTTTTCTCATTATGAATGTTTTAAAAGATACTTCCCTGAAATGGCTTTATGTTTGGTACGTCACTGGCAGAAAACACATGTAGAATATGACTGTCAGCTTTTTGGTTTGTTTTTTTTAATTTCTTTCCCCCTTGACAAACATTAGAAAATTTTACATTGGTATAAATCAAGAGGAAAAAAAAAAAAAAAAGAGTATTTATTTATGGGTTAATCCAAACCCCCTCCCTACCGTTGCTTTAAAAGTAAAGCTGCAGGGTTAAACCCTCAAAAGCCAGACATCAGACTGAAAACACAGGCTTCCCATTATCCCAACATATACGTGTTAAGACACAATTTAATTCCAAGTTCACGTAACTATCATCACAGAGTCCTTTAGCCATCATTTAGGACGAGAAGAAATGGCCTCAAGTTGCGCCAGGGGAGGTTTAGATTGGATATCAGGAAAAATTTCTTTACTGAAAGAGTGGTCAAGCATTGGAACGGGCTGCCCAGAGAGGTGGTGGAGTCCCCATCCCTGGAGGTGTTCAAAAAACGTGTAGACGTGGCACTTTGGGACATGGTTTAGTAGGCATGGTGGTGTTGGGTTGACGGTTGGACTGGATGATCTTAGAGGTCTTTTCCAACCTTAATGATTCTATGATCATGTTTGTATCTAACTTACAGCATGTTAAGAATTGATACTTTTTGTCCAATTTCTGGGTTATTGTTCCTGTAATTAACCAATTCTGTGGAAGAATTGCTATTTACAAAAAACGATTTAGCATATGAAGTGTGGAATGTATTCCTCTGTCTCGCTTAGTTCCTAAACTTCAAACAAATGGGAAACTTAAGAGAAATCGCTGGTTACATGAAAGGGAATAAAAGTTTATCTTTCCAATTATGCCTGTGAAAAACATTAGGGTGGCTTTATAGAATTCAATAAACATGAAAAACAGAGATTCTTCTAAATTTCTCTTTCTTCTAAATAACGCTCTTCACATGTTTTGACAGGTTTCCCACAAAGTTATTTCACAGAGAACAAGAATCCACCACTGTCAATAGGGATAAACAAAATTAAAATCCTCTATTCTACATTTTTTAACACTGCTTTTCAGGCCAGGTGATGAGGAAATCAGTTTTCAGTAAGCGGCTTATTTTGCTCCACGTGATGATGCTTACGAGCAGCAGGAGAGGAACCAGCCCTGGCAGGGTACTTTTGGTTTGGAATTTCTGCCTATATCAATTATTTTCTTTCTCCAAATCTTTTTCTTTTTCACTTCATACCAAGACTGTCTTTCAATCTTATTTGACTCATTCCCTTTAAAATATTCTCCTTTCCTTCATCCCATCATTCGGTTCCCTGGCCACCCACACTGCTAATTAACAGCCGTTAACTTGCACGACATTCTAGGTAATATTAACAACAGCCGTTGGTGGGAGAAGTGCCCTCAGAGAGACCATGCGATACGTCGTTCAGGGGAGTAATACCTCTCCAAGAAGATAAATTGTAAGTTGATGGGACCGTCCTTCTGTAACTTGGACACAACTGGAATAAATGTGGTTCCGTATAGGTCAAAAATGATCCCATTTTAACTTCATGTTTCAGTTCAGACAGATTTGAGCAGCAATTTGACAGGTGAACAATTTCATGCATGATTTTATCCACAGTCTGAAGCACACTACCTTCCTCTTATCATCTTTTTCAAAATCACTAAGTCTTGATTTACCTTCATTTCTCTTATTTTCTCCAGCTGCCTTTCCAATTCCAAATCACAGATATCTGCAACGAAGGAATCTAAAGATCTCTGTTACGCTATTTTTTAATAACTATTTACTACCCTCTGATATAAACAGATTGATTTTTTTTAAACAACAACTAAGAGAGTTCCTAAACCTCACTGGTTAGTCCATAAGCGTCCCTTGTAAAATACAAAGAGAAGAAGTTGGAAATAGAAGGTGCAACATCAAAAAGTTCTCATGTTTCCCCAATATCTCATATAGAAAAAGTAGCGTAAAAAGATTCCAATTGCTATTAAGTATTTAGTACCAAACAGCCTAAAAGGGTCTGAGCAGACTTCCTTCTGCGTCCATTTCCTTTACTTTATATGGCCGCATGTTTAAAAAAAAAGAATTACCGAGATGTTTATAACATATGGTAACATACTTCTGGGTTTTAAGCACTACATTTTTCAATCAAAACCTTGCTTTAGGAACACAAAAAGTTTGTTTTACTACATTGTTGAAATACAGAGCGGTTACAAAAATAAATCCTGCTCTTTGGAGAGCTACTGCACTGCGTTTTTCTGTTTGTCTGTGGAGGTTTGACAAAGCCCAACCATCCAGAGCATCCAACCAACTTCTCCTAAAAAACTCTGAACAACCCAGTTGTGTGAAGGAGGCAGCAGGAAAAGGGTCTAAAGACCAAATCGGCAAAGAAAGATGCTTTGGAAGATCAGTCCTATTAACTTTTTTCTTCCAAGCACTTCAAAATTTGTTGTTAGTTTGAACTGAGCAAATGCTGGCTTACAAGGCAGTAATAAACAGTGTTCACAGAGAGGCTTGTGAAGGATTTCTCTTAATATATCACGTTCTATGTACAGTATGCTCTATCACACCTCAGGCCCTTCTGAAGTCCCAGTATTGCATCAGGCTTCCAGCTCTCTCAAATGCAACGCAAGTAGATGCACAGTAGAAAAAAATCGGCGTACAAAATTCTACCGCTTAATGTGGGGAGGCGTGAAGGGACCCTGAGATAGTGCTCAGCCATTTCTGAAAGAAGCTCTTGCAGCTTCTTTACCTTAATCATCTTCTCCTCTAAGGTCACTCGTTTAAGTGGCCTTATCAAAAACATGTCTTTTGAGTACAAAGATGCAAACAAATGCCATCGTTTATACCCTTTCCTGCAAAATAATGACAACGACCTAAACCTATATAACTGTTAAAGGAGGAAAATAAGTAGAAAATTATGATGTTCATGTTTGGCTTTCTTCAAATGCGTGTAATGACCAAAAATAACGGGCTTTTAAGAAGACTTTAGTAGGTGTTTGTATTGCTAATGTCAGAAGTTCTTCCCACTTCTTCCAATTTGTTCTCATGTCTCACAAACCTGAAGAATGAAAGATTTTCAATCAGATGATCATAAGATGCTGCCGCCACACTAAATGTTCTTTTTTTTTTTTTAAAAAGTAATTTTCACCCTTATTTTCCAAAATATTGAGAATTTCTAAGTAAAATAAGGCTTAATGCCATCTATATAACACGAATACCAGACACTGATGAGACTTTTGTGGAGCTCCTGAACGATGAAAGAAGAACACCTTTTGGAAGAACATCTTCTTGATGTTCTTCAATACATTCGTCCAAAAATCCTTCAACCACAAGCATATTATTAAAGACACAATAATGCAAAGACCAACTGCAAATAACTATTAGTCTTTCATACTAATACACGGACGTTTAAACAGACGGAACTTCACCAACATCTTTATCACAAAATTTTAGGATAGTTTGTACTTTCTATTTAAGGATAATTCATGCAGCTTTTTTTCAGGAAAGTGTCCAATTCATTTCAAGGAAAGAACTGGTTAAGAATTCAGACAGAACTGCAGAATTTGGCTATCACTCAACACAAAAGCTTGCTTTAGATTTGGGTTAGGTTGGTTATTTCAGTGTATTTTGAAATTGCTTTTTTTTAATGATATAAAAATAGGGGGATTAGGTAGGAGTAATATTCTTTAAACTAAAATGTAATTCCTCTGAAGGAGGGTATGACTAATATTTAGAAAATGTATTTATAGGCCTCTGGCTCAATATTGGAGTGGAGACTGGCATACCCAAGAATAACCTGATATTGCAAACGTCACTTCTGCTCATGAGCCATCAACTCAGAGCAATCAAAAAGAAGGTAATTTAGGTGATTCTCCTATTAAATGCAACTTCCAATTGCTAGAATCCACATACCATACCAAAACATTAAAATATTGTATTGGTTTACCATATACTACCTTCAGTAAACAACATGCTAAAAAGATTTTTTTTTTTGTATAACCATATTTTATTACAGTAGACAACAAAAGGATCTAAAAATTCACAGACAAAAATGATGGTTTTTTAGGCTATTAACAATGCATGGCTAATGCAATCAAAAAAATCTGAGTTACTTAGTGACATAAAAAAAAATGGAAGAAAATATAGAAAAAGAGAGTATTGAAGAGATCTAGGCAGTGCTTTTGGTGAAAAGTAGGTGGCTTCTGAGTTTTGAAGAAANACGTTCAGAGCAGTTACCACTAAGCAGCATTTTTACAGACTACCAGCTCAACACCGTTAATTGCATCATACTAACTCTATTATGGCTGACCAGTTTATTTGGAAGTGGGTTTAATTTCATTTCTGCATCATTACTGAAGTCCTCAGATGATCGCAGGGAAGTCTTCCTATTTCTTCACGATAGCACGCACTTATAGGAAAACACTTACGTCTGGCGGCAGAGCTCTGCGTTAAACCAGTTCTTTAGATAATTAAAAAAAATTGGGTAGAGCTGCAGCATATCTGGTTGGACTCGATGATCTGAAAGGTCTTTTCCAACCAAATGATTCTATGATTCTATATCTAATGTAATATTAGATACGTAAGCAGAGAACGTATTATAGGACCCCAAAACATCACAACATTTATTTACAGTTCAAATATTGTTCACATTGATAGTGAATGAAATACTTGTTTGCTACATGATAGATAGGCTTAAAAAATTAACTTATTTGCAAGGCAGCCTTAGTAAAAACACATCTGTATCACAAGATTCCATAACCTTAACCGAAATACCAAACTATTACAGGAAAGAACTCTGGTAGTGCCATGGAAGGGACAGAACAGGATTTATATGGCAATGTAATGGTAGACAAATATCATGGACAAAAGATTTTAGTCTACAGCTGTTAATATTACGGATTTGTAGAACATTAATTTTGCTTTACTTGTTTAGCGAGGCCATGACTAAACTGCGTATACTGAAAATAAGGCTGACTTCAGCCTTTTGTACCTATAGTACCATCATCTTTCATCCACCCTAATGTTAAGTGAATTCAGAAAATTTATATATTTTAGATTTGTTTCATGATGTTTAAAAGACAGCTACTACTGCAGTTCATAGACCTTATTTTACCTACTCTTTAGCAATCCCAAATTTCTAAGATAAATATGGAGTCCTTACTTAGAAAAGACAATTTCTTCCTAAAGAGTAAATGAAATTGGGGAACCTTTTAACATCTACCCATGTACAGGAGGGAGATTGGGTTGGTTCTCTGTTGGAGAAACTAAAATGAAAGACTATTTATAAAGTACTGGCAGCTTTGAATATAATCAAGTGTAATAACAAGATACAAGTTACCAAAAAAAAAAAAAGAAAATTCTTTTTGTTGAAACCACTTTTGTAATACTGCTTTTTAATAACCCTCATAATGGCCGAATTAGAAGGACCCCAACTGAAGTCATTGATCCCACATAAAACAAACATTGCTTTTTCTTCTTAGCTTTGTTTTACAAGCTACATTATTTCCAGATGACGCTTGAGGGGCCTAGGAGTTTCAAGAATTAGATGCTTAAATAGACAGCTGCTTTCTATTTACCATACAAATCAAGGATAAATCAAAGAAGAATCTAAATATTGGACTTCATTTAGCCCATTACGGAGCACAAACTGAGAAGGAAAAGAAAAAAGAAATACAGAAATCTCATCACCCAAACACAAAGTTTAATTCTCATTATTCAGACGAGAGAAAAACTCATTGACATTCGCAGAATTCCAAGCCTCCGTGTAACACCAGGTCCACACAGCAGGTAGATTTAACTGGATTGGTATGGAGCCAGGAGAAGTCAGTTCTGATTGGGAACTCTCCCAGTACCACCAGCCTTTGCTACTGCAGACTTTAAATATATATTTTTATACATGTATATATATACACACACAGAGAGCTCACTGCATTCATATTCTTTACATCTTTCCCTTTGGATTGCCCACGTGCATTTATTTCTATACCTTAACTAACACAGAAACAGCAGATTTTGGACGGGGGGTTAAAGGATGGCTCTCTATATATTCACAGGGGTACATTTGTAAACATGAAAAGTCTAACACTACACTACATTGTTCTATCACTGACAAAATTCCTCCACCATCGAAGCGCTGGTTAAGTGACAGTCCTATATATGAAATAATTGAAGATATCAGCACTAAGTGGGATTATTTTTAGAATTTTTCCTACCACGTTCAAGCTTCATCTGGATAGAACAATGCATTTTTTATAGCCAAAATTTAGAAGGTAAAAAAGAAAAAAAGTTAAACTGAAGTGAATTTTAGAATTTTTCCTATGTGCCTAGTAACCATCTTACCTACACTATTTTCTGTTAATATTATTCCATTAAAGCAAGTGAAGGCTGTCAGTAAAATCCCCACGGATGGTAGAGAGAAGAACTCCCAGCAGACAGCAGCGTGGGGTGCTCAGAACTGTGACCCCTACCCTGGGTGTTGAGTGATTCTCAAAATGCTCTCCAAGGAGTTTTCATTTAACTCCTAAGCCTTCACGCCCACCACCAGTAAACAAGAGTTTGGGCTCCCACTGCCATAAAATCCCTCATCCCTGTGTTGCATTAGATGATGCTGAAATAAATTTAGAAACCAAATCAAAAGCTATGTATCCAAATACAGACTCAAGTAACGATGCATGCCAAGATTTGAATCTAAAACTATTCCTACATTTGATTTTTATTTTCCTCAATTTTTGCATTAAGCAATTTTTTTTTTCTTACATTAGCAAGAGAATTCTGAACCTCTGACATAAGCTTGCCAAAATTCAATATTTACTCTCTTCTTCTCCATCCCCTCCCTTCCTAGAAACAGTTAAGGAGAATCTCTTGTTACCAGCTGTAGCATAACAAGCAGTGAAGTGCTCGAAAATCATACACAAACTATGAAATCCTTAAAAAGCAACCGTTTGGGTAGATGGTAGCTCCAACAAGAGGTCTGATGTGCTACTTTCCAAGGAAAGCATGCCTCCAGTTATGCCATTTACTATCTATGATTTAACAAATGACATTAGGCTGTAATAAAATTACAAAGAAAATCACTGATATGTTTACTTAAGTAATTTGTCTTGATTGGAACTGAAAGAAGCAAAATTCTCAATTATTTTATTACCAGTTTTCTTGTTTGTTAAAAAATTTGGAAAACATGCTTTCATTAAATACAAGAAAGCAATAAAAAAACCTAACTGGATTTTTCCCACTTCTTCAAGCCTGGAGATACTCGTGGACAAGGACAACTTGACCAAAGCGTGCTACTTCAAAACAGGTCATTGGTACTATGAAATTAATGCTTAATAATAAAGCTTATTCAACGACCAGTAAACAAAGTAACATGAGAATTGGTCTAACCGAGGTCTCTGAGGCGATGGTTTGATGACATGGGGTTCTTCTCTCTCCTCCCTGCTGGCTTCTCCATCCTGCTCCTGAATCCCACCCATATTGACTAAAGTTTATCAGGGAAGGACCAGGAAACTGGTCCAACCTTAATAAACGAAACAACTTGCTCTTTTCTTTTTTTAAAGCCCAGAAAACCTCAACAGGAACAACATAAAAGCCAACTGGGTCAGTTCCTTATTCTAGTTCACAGCAAAATGTCTGCAGCTTTGTTGGTACACCAGAGACCTGGTGGTAGGTCTGCAGCAGATACTCCCAAAAAACCCGTAAGAAGCACAATAAAGGAGGATCCCAGTATATTCTTACCGCCATCAATAATCAGCAGCCTAGGGACTGTATATTAGGTCAAAAACCTAGGTTTTCACAGTAATAAAACCAAAGTAGAGTAGAAACAGTACTACTGCTTGAGCACGTGAGCACTCAGGATTTAAGAGATGCCCATCTCTTAATCTGCATTTATCCCTTTGCGTGTATGCGTTACGGCACGGATGTACTGTGCCACAGCATCTCTCTATCATACAATGTTCACGACGGACAGGGCTCAATTCAAGATCACTGATGCTGCCTCTTTCCTTCCATATCCCTCCTGGCCCTAAGAAGGAACACACAGTATTTACCATAATTTGGGGTTTTTTACCATAATTAGGGAGGTGATTCTGCCCCTCTGCTCTGCTCTGGTGAGACCCCACCTGCAGCCCTGCGTCCAGCTCTGGAGCCCTCAGCACAGGACAGACATGGAGCTGTTGGAGCGGGTCCAGAGGAGGCCACAGAAATGCTCCGAGGGCTGGAGCCCCTCTGCTCCGAGGCCAGGCTGAGAGAGTTGGGGCTGTTCAGCCTGGAGAAGAGAAGGCCCCGGGGAGACCTTAGTGCGGCCTTGCAGTGCTTCAAGGGGGCCTAGAGGAAAGGTGGGGACAGGCTTTTTAGCAAGGCCTGTGGTGACAGGACAAGGGGTGATGGGTTTAAACTAAAGGAGGGCAGATTTAGGCTGGATAGAAGGAAGAAATGTTTTCCACTGAGGGTGGTGAAGCACTGGCACAGGTTGCCCAGAGAGGTGGTGGAGGCCCCATCCCTGGAAACATTGCAGGTCAGGTTGGACGGGGCTGTGAGCAACCTGATCTGGTTAAAGATGTCCCTGCTCCCTGCAGGGGGTTGGACTGGATGGCCTCTAAAGGTCTCTTCCCACCCAAACCATTCTGTGATTCTATGATTCGAAGTCCAGTACTCACAAATGAGTAGAAATGCTCAAGACAAGACCATAAGCAACACCTAAAATAATTTTATGTACCATCTAACCCTTGTGACAACACAGCAGGGTTTTGCTGAAATGTGTCAAGTTCCAAAAATTAAAGGTCAGATAGCAACTTCTGGGAGAGAAATCAAAAGCCCTAAAACCACAGGTGTGGTAAGGAGCTTCACAAGAATTAGGGCATGGTATGGCAGCAGGAATACACAGGAAAAACCTGCGAGTGATTCATTTGCTCTATAAACCCGCGTGTCTCTGAATAACGAAATGCCTCTAGTTTGTATGGTACGTGTCAGCAATAATAGCTAGAAGATGCAGGTTAAGAAACCTGGTTAATTAAATTAAATTTAAGTCATTAAACTATTAGATCAAATTATCTTTTTAGGTACTTTTATACTTAATGTTAGAGTAATATGATAGTAAAGTCTCAGACAGGCATGTCCTGGAACATGTATTAACACTGAAAATACAACAGTTGTGACATTTGCATCCTCAAAACTCCAGAGCAACTGATAAATCAACTTTTTTTTTTTTTTTTTTTAAACACAATATTGCAGTGAGAGTTCAAACGAGTACAAACCAAAGACGCTTCGGTAGTACAAAGATATTATTCAAGTCCTTGGAAGATGTCTCCTCCTCGTACCGAAACTAGAGATTTTCCACCAAGCCGTGCAATTAAATGACAAAATTGTTGCCTATTTGTGGGTACTGGCTCAGCAAACTGAAGAGGACTGTACGGATCCACGTGTTCAGAACACACCGAGTTGCCCCATGACTGCAGTACTCCCCCAAAGGCTCCCTGGGAATTGTTTCAATCATTTGTAGGCATTTCACCATACTGCAGATGCCAAAGCCCCGTCCTTAAAAGTAAGGTTTTTAACCCTATGATTTAAATATCCCGAAATACAAATGGCTTGAGAATCACAAGTTGACAAGGTACAGTAAGGCTTTTAGCTATGAATAGCTGCAGTTTTGTTTTGCCACTTGTAAGTGTAATTTTTTTATTTTTTTTTTTAAAGCCGTTTCAGACATGACATCATTCATACAGGTTCCTGTCTTTTGGTGTTGGTGGTTGCTCAGCTGTCAGACGTTTTGATAAATCTTTGCAGATTTAGGGATGTACCGCTTCTATTTTGAAGCACCTACTAAAAACATTACGTTCGATACTCACATAATCAGGAAGCGGCGAGTCACTGGAACCGAGGGAACCTCTTAAGGACTGCGTGGCTTGCTCCAGCACTTTGTTGTGTTTTTTAGACAGCAAAGAAAATAAACTGGAAGGAAAAAAAGGAAAAAAAAATTAAAACAACTTCACAATAATCTCCTGAAATACTTAGACTATCCAGTCAGAAGAGCTGTTTGATTACATACACAAACTTGAATAAAGAGATTTTTAGAATGCAATGCACAACAGTCATAAATTTATTTATTTATTTAACATCTGGGCTAAGCAACAGCAGAATTTGAATTAGAAATATTCCATACAACAAAGGAGGTGAAGACCATCGTATGGTTCATGGTTAAATTCTTAAATGTCAAACTGTAACAGAAGGAATTGTATACATGCAATTTTAGTTCGTAACTAGTACGTGTTCTTAAAATGCAGTTTTTAAGTGCAGCAACTCATGCAATATATTGCAATATATCCTTAAGCATCTGCTGTATTATTAATTTCAATAACCTAATTGCTTAGTACAGGAAGAATCCAAGTATATGGCAGAAGCTTTGGGTACTTGGAGGCTGAGCTTTTGCATTTTACTAGTATATGTTCTTTTCCAATGTATTTGAGCTTAAGTCAAGGAATAAAGCAATACCGTAGCTTTACAAATAATCTGTGAAATCAGAGGTCCATATACATACAGAGAAATACACATTTTTTTTTTCCCCCACGCATTTTGAAAAAAAGCATGGCAATGACACTCAGAGGACGGTATAATCTGATATCTAAGGAGAACACAGCTTGACTGCAGAGGTGGAAGGAGAGATGAGGAGTAAGCAGAAGCAGTGGACAAAGGCCACCAGCTCGTGCTCAACAGCTTCAAGGAGTCAGGTACTTCTGTAAAGCTGCTGGATACCTCAAACGTGGCTTTCAACTCACAGATAACCCACCTTTCCTTCCCCATACTGGTACAGGTCATATGTTTTAAGGATTTCTGTATTTAAAAACGTTCTTCTGGCTTCTTTTTGGAGCATTACAGGACTCCTATCAGGCTTTCCTAGGATGACTGTGTTGGTCTTCAGAGGGTAAAACGGCTGCCGTGACAAATAAGCACCAACACAATTCACTAATGCCTGAGCGTGTTGCTCTTGGAGTTGGTGACACTTGGGACAAGGAGCAGTGGTAGACTTCTTGTTCACCAGATCATTTAGAAAATGTTAAAACCAGTTTAGCAATTAAAAAATTAAGTGGCAAAATACTACCTCTGTTATATTTTAGATAGTCTCTATTTCTTGGAACTGGAGGACAGCTTCAGTGCTCGGAGGCATGTGCTTGGAAAGCTTTTCTGCCTCAAGAAATGATGCATTTGAAGAAGTCCTCTTAATTTTTTTACTTAAAATATATCACTGATATTGTATCCTTCACAGCCAGTAGGAGTAGATTCCTCAGAGTATCAGCGCTTAGCCCCTTGTTGCTAGTCAAGAGCCTCAGGAAAAGGCTTTTCCAACACTTCTCACCACCACAAGGAATTAGTTATGCTTCTCAAGCCCAAATCTTTCCTCTCGAGAGCCAACTCAATAACTTCCACCATTTCCCAACACCTCTTCAGTCAGATATTTCTTAGAACAGATTAACAGCTTCCTTTTAAGGACAACCTTCACCGCACTGAAGGCATCTAATGAACCCGCGTGAGAGCCCCTGGGTAGGCTGTACCATCCTCAAGGTTCAGCCAGAGCCTGCCACCAGGAGGAACGGGCTCGGGACAGCACGGCCGAAACCGGGGTCGGTACTGCGGTTGCCCAACTCCCGGTCCCACCAGGACATCGCTGAGGTTGTGATAATCACAATTGGACTGATATGGCAAGAACGTCAGATGAGATTACAAGAGCTCCGTGGTGGTTACGAGGGTTGAGAACATTTGGTGTTTTCAGGATAACGCAATATATTTGACGTCATGAAAACTGGAATCTTATTTTTCCCTTCGTGCTATCCAACAGAGCCTCAACAAGACGTGTCATTCCTGGGACCAAATGCCAACCTCCCACTAATTCACAGCTATTAGTCAAAACCACTAGAACATTCCCTCCTAAAAAGGGAAGAAGCAACACAGAAATAAGATATATTAGTAGGCTTTCCACCTTTTCCCCCTCCCATAATCTGCTATTGTATTCACAGACTGAATTTTTTGTTCAAATGAAAATCTGGATTTGCAAACTGATCCTTGGGCTGAAACAGCAGCGCTATGTTTCAAATCACTGGTATTTTTGAAGGCTCAGATTTCAGAGATACTGTCATCAGCACCATCTAGTGCTGCGGAGACAGAATAATCGGTTAAAACCAACCTGGTGATGCTTATGGGGGAGGTGGGGTGCAGCAAGAACAGGTTAAATCTGGCGTCTGACTGCTTCAGAAGACACAGCTCATTTCACAAAGAGGAAGAATTTGGAATAAAAAGGATTTCCAACTAGTAGATTCTTCTCCAAAATACATAAAGCATTTTGGCTATAAAGGAAATTTAAATATAAACAAAGAATTGGGATCAGGATTTTGAAAAGTGCGTTTATTCAATACATGCGAAGAGGAAAATGCACACACGTTGGTATTCCGCATGGAACTGGAATAGCCAAGAGCAAATTTATTTTCTCTGGCAGAAATGTCGAGAACTGGGAAAAAAGGAGAAAGGAAAAGGATGGAAGACTATTTCTTTATATCCTATTTTTGCTTCCTTAAATATTTCCCTTTTTTTTTTTTTTCTTAATTAAGTGTAATGTAACTAAACTGGAGTGCCTGTTTATGGCACAAACAAGCCCTTGGTGGCCGATTTCTATTTCCAAAGCAGCACCGAGGGGGTAAGCTCTATTATACGTTGTCTTTGGCACCAGGGCTTCCCCTTGCAAAGTTTTGCTTTCCTGCCACAGCTCATCACCTTCGCACCTGTGCTGAGACACTTCTTTGTGGGACCGCTGCCCAGAACACCAATATTCAGGTTAAAAAAAAAAAACAAAACTCAACACAATTCTCTTCTTCATAAATTGGTTATCCTTCTCAAAGAGCCATCCCTTAGAGGAGCACGAGGGCAGGGGCACGTAGGCAGGAATTTTTCATACTAAGAATAAAAACATGTAGAACTGCACCCAGCGCAAACTCAAAGAGCTCCACAGGAACACTACAACTAAACAGAAAAAAATTAAGGCCAGACGCTGTGATTAACTGATGAATTTGGAGCTCCGAAGGAAGCAGCGTTGCCTCCTGAAATTGTGTAAAACTTCACCACCAAGTAATTCGCTTCTTATTATGCCTCTGTCTCTACCTCTGAAAACCACCTTGATAAATATCAACTTCATTTTTAAAGCATCAGAACAGATTTAGTACAATCCTCAAAAGGCATCTGCATGAAATTTGGCTCAGAAATATCTTTTATTAGCAACAAACGTTGCCTTCTAAAGGAGACGCTTGATTTTGCAGCAGTCACATCTTCAGTGTCTGTAGGGTTTTGGGTTTTATTCTGATTTTTAAGGCACGAATAAGGCAATTAAAAAAAGGCATCGAAGGTTTACAAGGTTGTTCCCTTCCCCACAACAAGGTACGAGAGACAAGTGCCAACTCATGCGGAGGTGGAAATTAAGACCGTCTCCCAGATTTCCCTCACATGTCTTAGTCACACTTCTATTTTGGCCCCACTAAAAATCAAGCTGAGATCAAATTGAAAAATATGTATACTATGTGGTCATGGAGGGCAGCCTGCACACGTTGACAAGAATACAGAGTTTTCTACCAGAATACTTCTCCTTCTTCCATTCTTCTCCATCGACTGACAGGCAGACTACGGAGCTCAACAGCCCTTTGATCTCACCCGTTACGGACATTTTATAATAATAACAAATTATGTTCAGAACAATGAAATGTGTCAGTACCTCAACCCATCTCTCGCTCACAGAAGTCCTTATGGAGCAATGTTTAGCAAGCAAAACACTAGGTTGGAATAACAGCAAGCTGAAATAACAGCTGGCATCTATTACAGATCATCAAATCACACCATGGATGAGCCCAACCAACGAGGAAGACTCAAGGCTGAACGACAACCTCAAGGTCTTGTGTTTCTGATTTTTAGGAATTAGGGACGCATTGGTTTCTTAACTCCCTCTCTTCAGATGAAGTTTTGAATTTAACACAAGGCTGAACCTCGATCAATGAAAAAATGATTACAGACTAAACAGTAATGGTTGCTTAAATACCAGTGATCTGATTATGTGTTATTTGCACACAGAATAAAATTCAAACCAGTAATACATGAACTTAATGCTTTCAAAAAGTCAATTCCACAAAGCCTGTGGATCCAAAAAAAAAGTCAATAATGGGAACTCATTTTAACAACTTTCTTCTCGGTCCACCAAAAATCACAAGCCAACAATCACGAGGGGAAAAAAAAAAAGCTTCTGCAAGTTCTGCAGAAAGCCTGATTTAGAGCAGATTGAAACAGCTTATAAAATATACTTCTCACATACAAAAATGGATGTATAAAATGGAACTTTTATAACTAAAGAATTAGGAAAAAAGATAAGGGAATTAAAATTAGAAGTTGAAAGTAAATCCAAAGTTAGAATTTGCCAAAAACTGGAGCCTTCTGAAGGCTTCATACGCCGAGAAGGGAAGGTACCAGTGTACCTTATTTTAAGAAAGTAAATAGGATGACCCAAGATAACGACGAGCCAGTTAATACTGAGCATGATAACGAAACAGCGATCACGAGACTCATTCAAAGGAGGATGTCACCAGCATAGAAAAACAGCCCTTGTCAAGCACACTCAGGTTTTTTTCTTTTTTCAATGAGACTAGAAATAAGATAAAGCATGATAGTACCCCTGTTGTAACAGGCTTCTACACGTCTTTTATGACGTCGTTCCACAGGGGATTTTTTTTTTATTAAGAAACTCAAATGATAAAAAGTGACATGACATGCATTGTATGAGCTGAAAATCAGACATCTGAACGGTTTGAAAAATCTTCAAATTTGAATCTTGAAATAAATTTTCTTAATACAGCCAAACAGGAATATATTCTTGGCCCTTCTAAATGCCAATAGCTATTTAACATTTGCTATAGCTACCGAAATACTTTCAATGATATAAAGATGACATATCTCATTGATACTGGTTCAACAAGATGGTTTCACAATCCCTGAGGAAAATTTGAAGTGGTTTAGGTGTGCATTCAGATAGATGGGAAGCCACACTTGCTCGACATACGGACAGGAAGATTTATGTCAGAGATTACCCCATTGATGGCTCAGGGTCACAACGTGCCAGACCACCCATGGCTCAGAAACATCAGATCCCTATGTAAACCAAAACTAGGGAAGGTTTGAAAGACACAAGGTCTGTTTCAGATGCAACATTTCAGATATGACAGGACAAGGGGTGATGGGTTTAAACTAAAGGAGGGGAGATTTAGGCTGGATAGAAGGAAGAAATGTTTTACACTGAGGGTGGTGAAGCACTGGCACAGGTTGCCCAGAGAGGTGGTGGAGGCCCCATCCCTGGAAACATTGCAGGTCAGGTTGGACGGGGCTGTGAGCAACCTGATCTGGTTAAAGATGTCCCTGCTCACTGCAGGGGGTTGGACTGGATGGCCTCTAAAGGTCCCTTCCCACCCAAACCATTCTGTGATTCTATGATTCTATATTCTGGAAAGAAATAATCTGGACGAAAAAAAAAAAAGAAAAAAGAGAAAAGAGCTACAACTTTGGGTAGGGAAGACATGAGCAACCTTTGAAGCTGAAAAACCAAAAGTCAGAGCGTGGGAGACAAACCAAGCACATTAGCAGAGGAAGGTCAGATGGAGCTACATGACAGAAAAAAGGAATAAGGATTGAACTTCTCCCAATCCAAATCACTAGTGAGCTTCTCAGGACAATTTTCAATTATCTGAATGTTTAAAAATATTCTATATGCACCAA
This sequence comes from Balaeniceps rex, assembly GCA_013401315.1. Lineage (NCBI taxonomy): Eukaryota > Metazoa > Chordata > Aves > Pelecaniformes > Balaenicipitidae > Balaeniceps > Balaeniceps rex. The sequence goes on from VYZW01049908.1 coordinate 22,784, forward strand.
GTACAGAATTACTTGAGGGCTAAAGTGCTGCTCAACATAATTTATTTTAAGCTTGGAAATTCAGACGTTCTGAGTCTTTTCTCCTCGCTCTCCTAATTCAGAAGTATACTGCAAATGAGCTGATCCGCACACAAACACAAAACACTATCTGGTGATGGAAAAAAAAACAGTTCCATGGATCAAAAAATTTGATGATGAATGTTCTCAAACAATTCAGCAATACTCCGTGCTGTTCCTTCTCTCCGCTCTCATATACATGACAAATGTACTATTGTTCTCAATTTTAAAGAATTAAATATAAGCCCTAAACACCGAAACCACGTTATGCAAATACTCCTTAAACAATAGGATTTTACAATGCCTGCGTGAACACCACAAACATATTAGAAAAAACCTCCTTTATATAGCAAGCTGTAAAAATATCTTCGTTTTGAAACCTGACGTCTAAAAGTTAAAACCATATTCCTGTATATGTAAGGAACACGTCTTGGTTTTGACCTATTTTTTAATGGATTACAGCAAAAGAGAGAGCGTTATGGGACGAGAACTCTACTCATGTACTGGGTAAGATGCCTGCACAGACACTTCCAAGCAGAGGACCCGAATCGCTTATCTGCTTGATAAAGGTTCATGTATGGCCACACAAGAGGTCACATCAAAACAAATGCACCGTGCTTTTTCATACAAAATATAATCATTGCTGTCCTATACGGGGGGACTGGTCGCGGTCGCACGCAAGTGCAGTAGGGGCAGTTGAGCAACCTTTCTGTGGGCGACGGAGAAGTGATCTGTAAGAGTCCTTAAGGAAGCAGGCCCTGGGAGAAATCCATTTAGCGTGAATAAGTGCAGAAAAATCACTAAGTCCCCAAATGCCCATGTCTACTGAAGAGCCCTTGAGGCATTTTGCATTTGAATTATCCAAGCTGTAATGGCACGTAAATAGAAATAATGAGAGAGAATAGCCATGGAGAACTCCAAGGGCCATCTGGGGCAGTTGACTCCACAGAGAGATGCTGCTCTTGCTTACTTGACCACAACTCTAATGCCTGGGGGACATCTGGGATCCCAGGAAAGAGAAGCTAACCAATTAAGATATCGAGTTGCTAAGGAGAATATAAGAACGTACTTTATATCTTTCTTTCTAATCTCATAAAGAGAAGTGTGACATTAACTTCTGCTGAATAAAGCTTTGCTATATTTACTATTAGGTCCACCTGGCTTGTGGAGATGACATGAAACCAAGAGACTTTGGGTGTGCAGTCTCCACAAAGGTCACGTAGGCAAATAAAATGGTTTGTATGGGCATCACCGATGGACTTACTCACCAAAGAGTGTTTAACGGATCAGGGAATGAAAAAGGCTTCTCCCAGGTAGCAAAAGGTCCATGTGAGGCTGGTATTGCCACGTTCTGACTTTGCTGGTTGGTGACCAGACTTTTTTGGACTTTTCTTGTCTAGTGCCTTCGCAAAAATGTAATTTTGTGGCCCCTTGGAAACAGGCTGCGCGCCTCAGCTGCTATTTCAGGGCAAATCTCAAAGCATCACAAAAGTTTTAATGCAACCTGGGTAAACAAATGATTTCTATCCCATCTTCCTGTTAAACAGCAAGCACTAAAGACTGTTCTTTTAATTCTACAGTCCTAAACTTGATCATAATAAACGAAGTACTTCAAGATATCTTTAGTTCACCACAAAAGCTTCTCATTAATTTTACAGAGCATTCTTTTATCCGCCACTGCTTCCATATGAACAGAGATCTGTAATTCATGCGCTATAAAGACATTCCAAATTCTGTCTCCTCAAGAAATTTTCTTATTAATAAAAGCACAAGGACACGCAGTCACCATACACTCGTGGCAAAAGTATATAAGCAAATTCAGGAGCAACTCCGAACAATTAATGGAGGCTTTGCATTAACAAACAGGATTTCCTGTTAAAATGGAATCAAAAAGACCAAGAGACTAGAAAAACCATGGAAGCAAGGAATCTGATGTGGTGAGAGAAAAGTAAATATTTACAAAAGTAAGCCGAGAGTTTAATTTGCAGAGAGCGGGAAATGTATTTTTCAGCTGAAGGCATAAATTGTTAGGCAGCTCATGGCCACCTTCCAACAAGTGTTGGGAAATGGATGCTCCTATCGCTAGAGAAGTAAAAGGAACAGAAAGCAGTAAAAGCCTTCCGCTGTATCTTGGTACAGATAATTTCATTCCCCTTTTGTCTGGCACGCCAAATAACATCTTTGTGATTCCACTTAACGGATAGAGCCAGGCAAGGATGAGGAGCAGCACCTAGAAACAACATCTTCCTAACTCCACATACCAGACCGCGATCTACTACAGACATAGCCCCCCGTGCAAATCTGCTGTATTTTTCTCTAACCGAGAGAGTGGCAAGTGGCAACCTAAATTCAGGAAGGCTTAAAGTTACGGGGGAAAATGTATGCAGTCCAGGAGAAAGAGAATACATGTTCGTAAAGCTCAGACTAATTATAAGGTTTATTCTGAGCTAAATATCCCTGAACCTGCCTTAGGTGTCTCAAGGCGTGAATGTAATTCCTTTCAAAGTTCCCTATGTTTGTCCTGTTAATATTTTATAAGAATAGTGAGTGGCCAATAGGGTCCACAATATTTCCCTTTCATCCACTTGCTCTTAATTCAATAGCGTAAGTGTTTCATAGCTGCTGAGAGGAGACATTTGTCTTGCATTAGGACAAAACTCTGTGGGTGAGAATGGGAGGAAATTGCTGGAGAAAGCAGCCTAAGCAAAACTCCCACCCAAAAACCCAAAGACAGACTCTGAACAATGAAACAACCACCACAAAATTAAAAAGACATCGCTGCCATGAAACCTAAGGTCCAAATCCATATCCTTTGAGCAGCTTTTATTTGGTACGGTTTTGCTCAAACACATAGGGTGTGCGCGTACATATATATTTGGGTCATTCTAAAGAGAATTACCGTGTGTCTCTGTACTCACTGTGACAGGGAAGAATCTGGATCCGCGTTAGCAGTTAGCAGACTCATTCCATACGCAGAAGATCACAGGGCGTGTGCATTGCTAACAGCCCTCTTTAGGCTAAGACTTCAGCAGAACATGAGTCTTGAACTACAGTTCCGTCACCGAGAGTCCTCACCGCTGGCATCGCACACCACCCGCACCCCGTCCTTACAGCAACCCCACTCGGCGCGGGTTCAGCTTTTCAGTGCCCTGACATGGTTAAAATGAATCGTTCGTTGCATTCTCCTTTGAACCTTGGAAATAATATGACGTTGACCTAACTCCATAAAACTGAGCTTCAATATTGAAGCAGGAGAACAAGAAACAACCTGCTAGGAGCACACATTATCATGCTGTAGACACACAATATTAGTTTTGTCTTATGCCTTCGTTTCCTTTCCTCCTGCCTTTCTTCAAAGCCCTGTCCTAAAGGTCTCTTTGCCATTGTTGCTCCACAGGAATGAGTTTTCTTGTTTTCCTCATACATTGATCTTCTCTTTGGTTAGGTGTCCTTCCTGATCACGTCCTCCTCCCTCCACAGTGATCCCAGCAGTGTCCCACTAACAGTCACGGAAAGCCTCCACGTGCCTCTCCCTAATCCCTACAGTTAGTTTAATTACCCTATCGACATAAAACCTCTGAAATTTTAACAAACTGGAAACATTTTTTTGGAGAACATAAAGAAAATCAGTTGGACCTATCAGGACTCTACAGTAAAGCTATTGCAAATGACCAAAAATTCAAACCAGACATAGGTCTCACCACGAAGACGTGCTCCCAAACGTAATCTTGGATGCAAAGACTGTCTCTTGCATAACAGTGAGGTCATTTCTAGAATTCTAAAACCCCATAAAGAAAGAGAATTTGAAAGATAATGCATTTGTGTCCGTAGATAACTTCCGTAACGCTTCATAATGGGTAGTAATTTGTTTACAAATCCAAATCCATAACTACTTTGTATTTTCTTTGTGAGCACTCGTGAACCACTGAGAAACTGTTATGAGTACCACGGGATCTAAAAAAAATCAGTAATTAAGGAAATGAGTATCTTTTTGTCTTCCGGACAGAGTTTAGATGGCATGCATTCAGTGTGCCCTGAGGCCACACAGGGAATAAAGATGATGTAAAAAACTAAAGCAGGGAATAATACTACATTCAGAACAAAAACCAATGTGTCATGACTTAATTAAAGATTGTGGCTTTGCTTTTGAAACAAGGATGCTGAATTAAAACTTCACAGACAACCTTAATCTATTATTTCCTAAACTTCGAGTGACATTTCAATATTGATCAAGGCAATTTTTTTTTTTTTCCCCCCACACACAGTAAGTGCATAAAACATATTGACTCAAGTGTATTACAACCTTCTTCAGCAGAGTATCTCCATCTAGGAGAAAGGCAACGAAGCTGGGGAAGGGTCTGGAGCACAAGTCCTGTGAGGAGCAGCTGAGGGACCTGGGGTTGTTCAGCCTGGAGGAGAGGAGGCTGAGGGGAGACCTTATCGCCCTCCACAACTCCCTGAAAGGAGGGTGTAGCGAGGTGGGTGTTGGTCTCTTCTCCCAAGTAGCAAGCGATACGACGAGAGGAAATGGCCTCAAGTTGTGCCAGGGGAGGTTTAGATTGGATATTAGGAAAAACTTCTTCACGGAGAGGGCTGTCAAGCATTGGAACAGGCTGCCCAGGGAAGTGGTGGAGTCCCCATCCCTGGAGGTATTTAAAAGCCGGGCAGACGAGGCGCTTAGGGACATGGTTTAGTAGTGGACAGGTACGGTTGGACTCGATGATCTTAAAGGTCTTTTCCAACCAAATGATTCTGTGATTCTATGCTGCATTAGTGATTTTGGCTCAAAAATCTGCTTTTAACTGTGTTTCCAGGCATTCAAAAAAAGTATAGTTTGAGCTGCACCACGAAAAAGCTAACGTCATCGCAGCAGTTTGTTCATTCCCCTACAACTTCACCAGGCAGTTCTTCAGAAGGACGGTCCTTCTTGGTACACAAACTGCAGTTCAGTGCATTCAAACCAGCAAATACAGAATTTCTAGGCAATTTTCGAATTTTACTTATGCATTCCTTTCTGAATAAATCATGTTGGACATGAAATAACGTTGAAAGGAATAGAGAAGAGAGCTTTCTATTCAAAGTGTACGGTACTTTACCATGAACTCAAAAGTCACACAACAATATTCGGTATAACAGAAATGTATGCACATACGTACAGATACACACAGCTTCCTCCACGAGAGATACTTGTTGGAAATGTTACTTCTGTCTGCAGATAGCACTGCCATGCAGATATACATACTTTGAGACTGAAATGCTTAAAAATTTCCAGAGGCGCACAAAGGTACTACTACTTGAAAAAAGGAAAAATGCAAGAAAAACGCAGGATAATGTCAAATAAGGTAATATATTAAATACTTCTCAATACCAAGACCAAGATTAAGTTTAATCTCTAATACTAAACATTTCCTGTGAAAGCATACTAACAATATACTTTAAAAATAAATATCACAAGTAAAAATTGTCTACATCCTTCAGTGTAATGTCAACATCAATCCCCTTTGTTGAATTTCTGTGGATTTATGTACTTAGCTATAAACCCGCAAAATGTAGCCGGTCATAAATAAACCTCTGTCCAAAGGAAAATTCATGTCAAAATAGATAGGAAATAAAAAATAGGTCTTTTCGTCCTGAAAAAATACCTGTCATCGAAAGAAAACATTTATCAAGAACACTAATTTTTTTTGTTTTTTAAAGGGATGTTAATATTCAGTCAGAATCCAACAGCAGCGGATGCTGAACAAAACAAGGGATCACGAAACATTTCCTAAGAGTTCAGTTCAATACGGAAAAAGCTAGAGTCAACGATCCACGGGGAGGTTAATTTGGCTTTAGGAAGCCCCAGCCTGCCCTTGCCCAGTTCAGTACAAGCGCTGCGCCAACGTCCTGGGAAGCCAGCCCACGGAATTTTCTTAATTCCTGTTATTCAACTTTATTTCTTTATTTCTTCCTTCTTAGTAGCTAGAGCCCCTCAACGTCACTCATGCCCATTCCTACGTATGTGTTAGAAATAACGACAGGGTTTTTCACCTGCATCATCTTCCGTGCATCTTTATTACGAACAGCAAAGCTGCCCTTCCTAAAATTGCATCCTAAATTTGGAGAGTTCAGTGATTTTCTCCCCCTTGTTCTACGGGTCAAAAAAAAAAAAAAAAAAGGGAAAAGGGAAAAACAACCTGTGCAAATATAGAGCAAGGACCTGTAACGGCTACAAACGCAACGCCCAAGTATGGCACATACGTATCAAGAACACACCGCGGTCTTCAGCATCTACAGAACATTTTTAGAAATATATTACAGACGGTTTTAACTACTTGTCATTGCAGGAAGATGGCAGTTACGGAACAGATCATCTGGTAACTTCCTTAACAGCCTTTAAGGAAGGAAAAAATGTTTGGAGTACCGAATTTGCCCAGCTTTTGTCTCCATCACCAGTACAGCTCTCCCAAACGACAAACGCGTGCGAACAAAATCACCGCGGCTCACATCAGGAAAAGGCTTGTCAGCATCCTGGAAGAGCTCAGTCTTTGACCGTCCCTTCATCTTTTATAAAAATACCTTCCATATTTAGCAAAAAGCACGTCTTACCCATGTTTCGTAATCCAACCTTGACAGAACTAAAATGTAATCATGTTTCTTCACTGTAGTCTGCCTGTCAGGGGGTTTTAATTTTGGTCTTTGGTTAAAAAAGGCGTTACGGACATTACCATTAAGACTCAGAAACTTTACATGGGCATGAAGAGCCCTTATGCAAGAGAAAGATTGTATTTTAGGTAACACTTCAAAATTATTGTTCGTTACTTTTTCAGTAGGAAAAAGGTCATTATTTCCCACATACATTGTCATCCTAAATCGCCTTATTCACTACTGAACTTGTCATTCTAAAGAGAGGTTATTTAATTGCCTTCAGACAAACGCGCACAAGCCTCTGGGTTGGTGGGAAAACTGATACAGATTTGATTTAATGATTCATTTCAGCATACTTGCAGTTGTGCAATATTTTTTCCATCTTCAAAACCAACATGATATATTTTTAAGTCCCAGTCCCTCAAGTTGCACAGTAATTAAATTTACATTGTCTTCAATTTATTTGGAAATTAACCTCATTCCCACAGAGAAAGGAGGTTGTGCTTTTGCGCTTTACCTCCCACTCAGTTTTATACATCTTATTCCCTTGTGTAATTCTCTCTGCCTCTATCAATTCAAAAATCCTCCCAAATTCCTAAAAAAATGCCCTCCCCAAAATGTACTTTTTAAAAGACAAAATTCTGTGATGTTCCAGGTCATTCTCTGTTTTTCCCCAAGCAAAGAAAACAGTTCCAAGAACAGAATTGGCATGGTGATAAAGCAAACACCAACAGTTTTCTATTCTATACTGTACAAAACCAAGTACAACCCTCATGGGAAGGGATAATTCCCCTCCACCTTGGGAAACAATGACAGAGCTGGAGCACGGGACTAAATACGAACTGTATTTCGATGGGATGTTCAGAAGAGACAAAACATGGATTTCTAGGCACATACAAGTATCTTTCGGAATTTAAATTTATCCAGGTGACAACCAAAGGCGTGCAAAGATGAGTTTTCACAACCCTGCTGGTGTATTCTGGATTAATCTGAGGCCAAAACTCTTCTGGAAAAGCAATTTGGAAATGCGATCAACTATACGAACAGTATAAAGGCTCATAAAAGCACAATCAAGATAATCATAGTATTTACAAATTAAGCCAAGTTGTGACAAACTGATGAAGCAGAGGCTCGATAAGTGGACAGGGAGGAGGACAGAAAACTGGCAGAACGGATGGGCTCAGAGAGCTGCGGTCAGCAACACGAGGTCCAGCTGGAGGCCAGTCACAAGTGATGTACCCCATATGTTGATTCTGGGGCCAAAGCTCCTTAACATCTTCATTAATGACCCAGCTGATGGGGCAGAGTGCACCCTCGGCAAGTTTGCCAGTGATACAGAACGGGGAGGAGAGGCTGATGCACCAGACGGTTGTGCTGCTCTTCAGGGGGACCTGGGCAAGCTGGAGAAACAGGTCAACAGAAACCTCGTGAAGCTCAACAAAGGGAAATATCAGATCCTGCACGTTGAGGGACGACCAGCTAGAAAGCAGCTTTGCACAAAAGGCCCTAAGGGTCCTGGTGGACACCAAGTTGAACATATGCCAGCACCCTCACGGCAAAGAAAGTCAACGGCACCATGGGCTGCATTAGGCAGAGCATTGCCAGCCCGTCATGGGAGGTGATCCTAGAATCATTAAGGTTGGAAAAGACCTCTAAGATCATCTAGTCCAACTGTCAACCCAACACTACCATGCCTACTGAACCATGAATGCATTGTGGTGTTGGGTTGAGGGTTGGACTAGATGATCTTAGAGGTCTTTTCCAACCTTAACAGTTCTTTGATTCTGTGACTCCTCTCTGCTCAGCACTGGGGAAGCCTCATCTGGAGCGCTGGGCTCCCCAGTAGTAGAGACATGCACATCCTGGGAGCAAGTCCCATGAAGAGCCACAAAGATGATTAAGTGATTGGAGTGTCTGACATGCAAAGAGAGGCTGAGAGACCTAGGACTGATTAGCCTAGGGAAGAAAAGGCTCGAGGGGATCTCAGTGCATACCAATATCTGATGGGAAGGTGTAAAGATGATGAAGCTGCACTCAGTGGTGCCCAGAGAACGGACAAGAGGAAATGGGCACAAATTGAAATACAGGAAATTGCATTTAAACATAAGAAAAAACCCCAAAGTTACCCAGAGAGTCTGTGGAGTCACCATCCTTGGAGATATTAAAAATCCACTGGACACAGCCTTGGGCAACTGGCTCTAGGTGACCCTGCCTGGGGCAGGGGCTTGGACATGACAATCTCCACAGGTGCCTCCCAACCTCAGCCACTTTGTGACTCCCTGAAATCACCATGAGCATGGCTAAACATTTAGCACAGTTGCAACAAACAACACAATGCAAGGAACACCGCCTGCTGGAAATGAACACCAAGCCAACGGAGAAACCAGCAAAGCCACAACTGCACTACAAAGCGCTGTGGGAAATACAGGCGATATATTTTAGGGTAAAATCCTGCAGTAGCAAGAGGATGGCTTGGTGATTAATTAGAAGAATGCAGCATCAGAAAGATCTGATTTTATTTATTTATTTTTACGGGGTTTTTATAACCACCAATTTTTAATTTCAGCTGGGTGAACACCACATTGAAAGCCATTCCAAGGATTTGCATCTTCTTGCAATGTGGAGAAAAGTAAAATATCTATGCTGAATTCTTTTAATTCTGTTCTGCAAAACTGCGGAACAATCACAGCAGAGTTCACAGTCAAACTCTAATTTAAGAAAACACAGCTCTTTGTAGGACTGTGCACCACCAAACACATACCAACAGCTTTGGTGTCTAACAGTCAGTAGGGTAGAGGTTCACCTCCAGTAAGGTAGAGGTTCCTCTGAGGCTCACTTCTCAGAGAAAGACCACTAAGCTGGACTGCACTTCAATCCATGCAAGCGATGAATGTAAGGGTTCAATTTTCCACCAACTGGAAGTCAAAAATATTCCTGACACTAAAATTGGCCTGATGGGTCACACCTCTTAGAGCTACCTTATTTTATCCTGCCTACAAAATTGGACTCTCATACAATGATCTGATAACTAATGAGGACCATAGATGAACTGTGATACTGCGCGCAGGAACATTAAATGGAAACTTTAAAATCTTCTTTCATTAGCGTACATGTATTGAACTAGTTTTCGGCTAGGCTGACGCCCCTGAAAAACTTTTCCAGCGTTTAAGAAGAAAAGCCAAACGTTAATCACTGTCCTGGAGGTTATACTGGGGCTGCAGGATTAGTCATCTTTGGAAAGCAGTTGTGGTTGTTATTTTCCTCTCCCACTGCTTTTTCTGATCTGCGGCTGGTGCAGTGGGAGCATTCTCATCAATGTTTTCTCACAAATTCAGCTTACAAACACGAAAGAACAAAACCACTTAAGAATAGCTCACAGCTCTCAACCCCTACATCCTGCTGTAGAGTGGGGATCCAAAACCTCCTTACACAACTTCAATCAATCCTTTGGAGGATAAGAATAAAAACCTGACTAATCCCCCCCCCCTCCTTTTTTTTTTCCAGCTCTGCATTTCTTGGCCAAATAGGCTGTGGTGAGGAATGGTGATACCAAAATGCGAGAAGAAATGACAGTTCTTCTAGTTGGATGTTCTCATTAGAAGCTGAAAATGAAAAGAACAGAAGAAATACTTCTTCCAGTGTTACTAATTCTGCAAATCTGGAATGTTTTGGGTCATTTAGATCAATATGAACGGATCTGGATGCCAGTTTCAAGTCTTTAGCAGCTACACCTCTGTTAAAGCAAGTCAGCAATGGACCCTGTTCCCTCCATCCAGCTCCTTTCCTCCCCATCCTGCCCCGGCCATCCAGGGGCTGTGCAGCCTCCGTGTCCCCCCGAGGAGCCAGGCCAGGGCTGCAGGACTCAGAAGCTCAGGGGCTCAGCCTTCGCTGCAACGTTGCTTATGACACCTCACTGGTGGCACGTGCCTCTTTGCTGGAGAATCACCAATTTAAACGGAATGGCTGGACAGCCGAGAGACCACCCAGAACCACTCCAGAAGGAGAACCATGAGGATGATGTTTCTAATCACTTTTTTTTTTTAAAAAAAAAAAAAAAACTTTTCCACACTCATGCTACTTGGAGCTGCAATTAATGAGGAAAACAAAAACTCTCAGGTATTTTCACTAAGCAGTTCTACCCTGTGGCTCCTGTGCAGAACATCTCTGCAGCACATATCACAACATCTGCTTTGAGACAGTCTGGGCTTCCTGAAACAAAATCTGGATTTTACTATACAATGTTTATCTCTTGGACTCACCACTTTTAAACTAACATGCCATTACGTATCCTGAAGTCAGCCAGCACGTGTAGAACAACTAGGTGTGCTTGCACCATCAGCCCCAAATCAGCCGACACCTCTTATGCACAGCATCCCACTAACTGAATTAGATTTCAGATGAAAGCCACCTACGACATTAAGAGGATGTTGTGGGGTTTTCTTTGGTTTTTTTTTTTTTTTTAACTGCACTATTAAATCTTGGATTTACTGATTAAAAATTGCTGCTGAACTAAAATTGTATATTTTTTTATGGAGTGGGATACTTTGCACCCAACCTTAAAAGCTAATGTCATCTCCTACATCAACAACATAAATCTCTTGTTGCTTCTGTTCTTCAGAGTCCTTTGCCAAAACTTCATTCATCACCACTGTTCATATGCATGATTTGTATCCCTTAATCACCATCTCTGTCTGCAAGAGACATCTGCAAAGTGATTCGCTCCACCATTCTTCCGGGGTACTTCTGAATCATTTGTTACTCAGGTTTGCAAAGTTCTTTGATATATTTTAGTACTTAGGGCACTACGCCCGGTTCCAGGTAGATAGCCAGCTCTCTCTCTAGACATCCATGTGCACAGATTACATTTGGTTCTCAATGCATTGCAAGATGTAGATACTCCTCACTATTTAAAAGGGGGAAAAAAAAAGTATACATTTTAATGCTTAACTTCAGGCATTCTGGTTGGAACATCTTAATCGCGATTATCAGTTGTGATTAATTCTAGCTGCCGCCAGTACTTTCCACCAGTTTCATCTAAACACCATGAGTCCTGGAATCACAGCTACACTCTGTTGATTTGCAATGAGAGCTCATGATGAAGAGGACTTCTGCATAAGCCAAAACGCAGCTTTGGTGAGAATCTGTGCTTTAATTTGACAAACTGGAAGATGTTTTGAATCAGTAACATATGTTTGTTATTTTCTAAGTGAATAATTTTCTATATTTAGGCAATAATTACACATTTTACTAAGTTGCCTTCACTAGCCAAAGTTCATGCAATGCTGTCTGGGAAACCAAGGCAGATAGCAGCTCATCACCTAGATGGACAAAGCAAAGAATACACCCATCGCACTCCATGCTGCCAGTGACAACGACTTATCGAAGCTGCTGGAGAGGTGATGTTCTGCACCCGAGGGGTGATGATCTGCACCCTAGGAAAGTCAGCAGATACTACCGAGGAGCTGAACCTCAGTAAGGCTTGTTGGTCTAAGCAGAAGGCTGGCTTACATGAGCATAAATCCTTTCTGCTTTCAGCTATAAACTATATTCAGCCTGACATTCATTTTATTAGCATTCTCCTGAACTCTTCAGGCAAGCTATACAATATTTCTCTTTTTAGTTTCCAAACAATAGCTTATTTACATACTTACAAAAGAATAAGACACCCTCCCCAATCCTGATTAATTGCCAGACATTACGTATGAACGCAAAACCCCCGGACTCTGAACATACTGCTACAATGGAAATGTGTGAAAGTAATTTTGTTCCAATTTCATCTCATGGGAACGTGGGCTCATAAGCATTCAATTAAAAATCATTCCGTCTGATCGAGATGTGTTTTAGTTTCACATGCTAATGTGGTAGAATGCGTCTAGATCATGTCTGTGATAAATTTTTACCAGGGTGGGAGGAATAAAGATTATTATATAGAAAGAACATAGCTCTTGGAATTTTTCCTTTTCCATTTAATTCCTTTGTGCATGAGAAAGCAGCGTTTTGGCAACCTGGGCTGTTTTGTCCTATTTGGGTCAGATCACCTAGGGGATAGTACCTGGGAAGACTACATTTGTAACGGGAAAAAATCTAAATCAAAATGCGGCCTTTTAGAGAAATCCATAAGACAAACAAAACAGCAAAATCCCGCGTGGCAATCTCCCTGTAACTCCGATTTTTAATGCCAAAAGAAGCCACTTTGATCAGCACGTCTGACACAAGCCATAGGAATTCCCTCAGCTACTTCCTCCATCAAGTCCAATAGCTGCGGCCGGACTTGGACATATCTTTTAGGAAAACATCCAATCTCATTTAAAAATTCCAATCTTGGGAAATCCAGAGCCCTTGTTAAACTATTCCAGTGAATCATCCACCGTGTAAAAAAAAAATGAACCGGTCTCAATTGGTTTTGCTTCAATTTCCAGCTACTGGAGTGCATTATATTTTTGCATACTCCTTAATAAAGAATTTATTTACCCTTAATCTCCCAAATTGTTTCAGAGTAAACTCATAAATCTGCCCTAGAGTACTTCCAAGTCCTTTCAAAGTCAATCCTACCTGGACCTCTTATCCCGAGAGCGTGACCTACGGGCATGAAATTCTACCGGCTCTATGAAAATACACTTTGCTTCCATCAGGCTTAGATGGTTATTGTTCGATATCAGCAATCTTTCCCCTTCATTGATCACTGCTTCCCTAAAAACTATTCTCGATACATTATTTTAAACAGGGCAGGAGTTACTGAACCAATGCACGAGGGTTTCCACTAGACATGTGCCCACTTGATGAGCATCCAGTTAAACTGCATTTTGAGACCTACGAGCTAGGCAATTTTTCACCCGCCAAATAACCCACAGCATTGATTTTCTATCTCACTGGTTTCTTGATCGATATACTGTGCAGTACAAAGACAAATAATCTGTAATAGAATTATTTATAAACAATTCCCCTCTGCCAAGTCACTCAATGTTGAGTGTAAAGTGATCCTTCCATAATAAACAACGCCAACCCTTCAATAAAATTATCAGCAGATAACTAAAAATCATCACCAAAAAGCAATAAAACATTAAATTATATTCATTCATCAGACCTCTGACCTTTTTTTTTTTTTTTTTCATTCTGTTTTGTTTTCCACAAAGGAAAATAATTAAATGAGCTGGATTTCAGGGAAATTTTGTTCCACACCATCACAGTGGCCAAAGAAAAAGCCTCATCTCCTGGCCTGTGATTCCAGATGGGGAACTGAGTCCACACAAAACATCTTGAGTGGAAGCTCAGAGAACAGCTTCCATAAAAAATCACAGGCTGCTCTATAAAAATCCCAGCATACTGGTATTGTCAAACCAGCCTGCATCCTCCAAGAAATATTAATGTAGCTTAGAATCACAGAATGGTTTGGGTTGGAAGGGACCCCCCTGCAGTGAGCAGGGACATCTTTAACCAGATC